>JADLZN010010258.1:0-43244 GCA_018155175.1 Sinocyclocheilus anophthalmus | reverse complement strand
GTTATCAGTTACAAAATATTATTACTTGCCTATAAAGGCCCTTAATGGGTTAGCTCCTGCACACCTAACTAGTCTCCTACCACGCTACAATCCATCACACTCCATAAGGTCGCAAAACTCTGGACTCCTGGTAGTACCTAGGATAGCAAGTCCACTAAAGAAGGTAGAGCTTTTTCACATTTGGCTCCCAAACACTGGAATAGCCTTCCTGATACCGTTCAGACACACTCTCTCTGTTTAAATATAGATTAAAGACACATCTCTTTGACCATGGCATTCAAATAATGCATCTCATATTCTTTTACTGCAGTTATATCTGATCAATTGCACATTATTATTCTTTAGTTTGGGCTAAACAAATTTTTTTTGCTTGGTTGGAACAGCAGCTACCATAATTATGTCTTGCTTTTTTGCCACGGGATGTAACTAGGATACACAAGCTTCAGTCTGGATCCAGAAAACCTGAGAAGAGATGATGCCAAAACCTGAAACAACATACAGAACTTACCAATTTTGCTAGAATTTGTACTTGCATTATATAATAATTGCGGTTCATAGTGTTCACGTATGTTTTAATAGTTTTAAATTTTTTTTCTGTACATTTCTGCCATATGTACATTAACTGATAGTCATCACTGATAAGCTACCACTAAATTTTGTAGAAACTTAATTTGCTGTAAAGTGGCTTTGCAATGATTTGTATGGTGAAAAGCGCTGTATAAATAAACTTGACTTGACCATTTAGCGCCCAAACTCTGGAATAACCTACCTAACATTGTTCGGGAGGCAGACACACTCTTGCATTTTAAATCTAGATTAAAGACCCATCTATTCAACCTGGCTTACACATGACACACTAATACGCTTCTAATATTCAAATCCGTTTTTTAAAATATTTTTAGGCTGCATTAATTAGGACAACCGGAACCGGGATCACTTCCCATAACACCCGATGTACTTTTTACATTGTTAGAAGAATGGCATCTACGTTAATATTAGTCTGTTTCTCTCTTATTCCGAGGTCAACGTAGCACCAGATCCAGTATGTATCCAGATCAGATGGTCACTGTAGTCACCCGGATCCAGTCCGTATCCAGACCAGATAGTGGATCAGCACCTAGAAAGGACCTCCACAGCCCTGAAAGACAGCGGAGACCAGGACAACTAGATGAGCCCCAGATACAGATCCCCTGTAAAGACCTTGTCTCAGATGACCACCGGGACAAGACCACAGGAACCAGATGAGTCCTCTGCACAATGTGACATTGCTGCAGCCTGGAATTGAACTGCTGGTTTCGTCTGGTCAGAGGAGAACTGGCCCCCCGACTGAGCCTGTTTTCTCCCAAGGTTTTTTCTCCATTCTGGCACCGATGGAGTTTTGGTTCCTTGCCGCTGTTGCTCTGGCTTGCTTAGTTGGGGGGACACTTCATTTCCAGCGATATCATCGACTTGATTGCAAATGATTGCAAAGATACTATTTAAACTGAACTGAGCTGGATGATGACATCACTGAATTGAATGATGAACTGTCTTTAACTGAAAAATGAGTGTTTACTATTGTCATTTTGCATTATTAACACACTATTTTCCTAATTAATGCTGTTCTGTTGCTTTGACACAATTTGTATTGTTAAAAGCGCTATATAAATAAAGGTGACTTGACTTGACTTGACTTGTTGACTTAAGCCTAGTTCACACTACACGACTTAAAACGTTGGCAGACCGCTGTGCTGTTCAGACTACATGACTTGCTGTCTGTCGTGTAGTGTGGTGTTCACACTACATGACACTACGTAAATGATCGGCAACAGGGGGTCACACACTACACGAGCTGACAACAACTCTGTCACCATAAAGAGTCTACACAGACCCCAAACCACGTTTTCTCATGAAAACACACGCGAGAAGTGGAATGGGAATGATGCGAAACAAGAATTGAAACAGGAGTTGTTTATTTGAAAATGGACATCTGGAAGAAATTAGTGCTGCAAGCTGTTTGCACGATGTGTTCTGTAAAATTTTGCTCCATTTCTTGCCTCCAAACTTTTCTTAAAGCCGTGTTGCTGCTGCTGTTTTTCTTCTGCTGACCTCAACCCATGCCTTGCTCTCTCAGTGGCTGTAGCTCGTCATGACACCTGACACCACGTGAAGTTGAGTTCACACATAAAGATCGCCGAGTGCTGATCACCCGCAGATTTTCCCCCGGTCACAGCCCGACCTGTCGGCGAGCTCGTTAACTTGCAAATCGGGCTTAAATCGGGCTTAAGATCCTGTAGTTTGAACTATAGGCATATCAGTACATAGTCAGAAGAAAAGAAAACTAAAAGGTAAAATGGAGATAAAAAGGATAAAAACAAGCCATTTGTCTGTAAAGGTGAAGGCCCAGAAAAGATTTCTGATATGGAGAAGACAAGTCTGAATGGAGTCTGTGTGTTAAATGATTCAGGCTGAATTAATTTGAGAAGTTTAATAGTTAGAGTTAAAGCTTTAGTTCAATCCAGACTAGAATGATTGAGGAATATCAATACAGCACTGCCTTGCAGCCACTATGATTAATGTAGAAAATGAACCGCCACACTTTAATTAGTGTTAACATGAAACTAACCAAGTTCACCATAAATCTATATTGTCATCATTGCATTTGCTCCCATTTATTCCATCAAACCAAATCCACCAAACAAAATAAAATAAATGATGGCTTTGTGTGTTAAGTGCCCAGAAAGAAAAATGTATTTGCTTCTATATTAAACTCTTCAGAGTGAACCTGTTGTGCGTTAGGTATTGAATTAAAAAAAAATGTAAATGGATTCATTATGGGTTTCCTAACATTCATTTGTATATCAAAACACTTGACTTAAGCAGTACAAGTGAAACAAATCAGGCAAAACGAATCCGTAACGTGGTGACGTACGTTACCTCATTACTCAGTCACTCAATACTTTCAATAAAAGGTCAAACCGTTTAACTCTGGGCCCATTTATAATGAAGACGTATCCTCAACCTCGACAGTGTCTCCACTGACCAATACCAAAAGAGATCAGAGCAGAAAGCGGCGAAGCTAGTCACCCATCCTACCGGTCACAGCTTGACCAAATCCAGCCTCTTGTCGAGCAGCGTTTGCGGAGGTGCTCTCCACAGCACGACCTGATGATTGATGCTTCCTCCTCCGTCTGGAGAAAAGATCAGTCACTACCTCGCTCAAGCCCGACTCACGGCTGACGCCGCTGGCTAGAAACAAGAGGAGTCTGCAAACCCTCGTGACGGCAGATCCTTAACTCAGCGCCATCTGTTACTGAGACTAATATAGACATCAGGAGAGGAGCCCTGCTCTCCTGTCAAGCAACAAAAATCAGCCATTTTCACACAGGAAGCCGGTCAACACAGCAGCCAGATTAAGCTTTATTTTTCCAAGTTTCAAAGCAATTATCAGAATGAATATAGTGATTCTCCATCTTTATGTCTTTATGTTGAGCAAATACAAGCAGAGGAATGAATCCCTAACCTTTTTAATTAAATATGGTTGAGCAGAGATGATTGACAGCTGATGTATCTTGCAGGTGGTCGCCCTGGGTTTTGCTTGGGTGAGGCTTGCGTGGCTTTTGGGTGGCTATTGAACAGTAGCAGTGCTATTATGGATGATAACACTGGCGGAGCCCCGTAGCATATAAAAGCGCTTGGCTTTTTTTTTTTTGGTCCGCAGGGTCCTTGAAGAGGCCATGGTGTGTAAGAGGGGTGAACAAAGAGAAAGATAGGAGATATCTGTGGAAGCTTTCACTCTGTTGAAAAATATGTGACCCTTGTGTCCTTCAAAGGAACACTTCAAAAGTGGTGATTCAGGGGAAAAATCTATTTGATTTGCTCTTTTAGTCCCTGAGAAATTGAAATGAAACATGAAATGTGCATATGGCATATCAATTACAAATACATCAGCAAAGCTTACAAATATGTCTGCTTCAAATATAAAAATGTTACAAAATCGGTCCCTCACTATACCATCCCTAACTCTATATCTATCTATCTATCTATCTATCTATCTATCTATCTATCTATCTATCTATCTATCTATCTAATTTTATTTAGCCAGAACTCATTAAATTGAGTTACAATAGAGTTAAAATAGTGTTATTTTAGATTTTTGAATAAATAAATGCAGCGTTGGTGAGCATAAGAGAATTGAAGAAAAAAAATAATACAAATCTTACCAAATAATAATAATATATAGTATAAAATAGGTCTGTGTAATTTTGGATACTTGTTTTGCATGGCTGGGAAAATGCAACACCTGTAGCATGGCAGCAAAACAAGAACAAAAAAGCATACAGTCTAAATGTTTAATAAAGTGAAGTGGAAACATGCAATTACAATACTATGAATATGCACAAACAACATTCACAAATGCATTTAGGTCAATGACTCCTTAAACAACCATTTAACATAAGTTATCATCTAAAACACCAAAAATGAGAATGACATCTAAACAACTCCCAAAATACACTGTTGTTGACTTTCCCACAGTTAGGAAGAAAACAAAAGACGCTGAACTTTCCTTGAACTCAGAAAGGAGATAAACAGAGACGTTTGTCTGGCAAGCTGGAGGCCCTGAACGGATTTCTGATACAGAGAAGACATCTGCATCAGTGATGCGAAGCGATGCTCAAGTACATCCGCGATCACTCCCTCTCGCCAAGCGGATTCATCCTAAAGAAAGCAGTCATATATAACTGGATTTACGGCGATAAAGCAGCAACCCTGGGAGGAGGGAGCATGGAAGACGTGTTAAACAAATTACAACCAAGGCCTTCAAAGCACTGCAGGAGAGTGAAATGAATAAACATTAGCGATTCTGTTGAAGTTAGGAGTGTGCAGTATTCAAAAATAGAGTATACATTTTAAGTCATTGTTTTTAAACCACATATTCCAACCTCTACTGCCTCTTACTGCCTCTACGGCCAACAATTGCAAGGAGGAAGTAACTTAAGGTCTGTGTTTACTAAAAATAGTAAACATAGCTAACATGCAAATAATGCGAAATGGCTTGTTGGTTGTTGCTCGTTGCTCATTCACTTCAATTACACAGAGTACTTTGGATATTTGTGGATTTTAGTGCCTTTGTTTCAAGCAGGGTTTCCAAAACTGGGGTTTGCAAGCCGATGAAAAGCGAATAACTAATTAAATCATAAAAAAAAGTAAAAATAAATACTTTAATTAATTAAAAATAAAAATTTTTAAAATATGTTGAATTAGAAAACAGTTATTTTTAATTGTAATAGATAATTAAATCATAACATTGTTAAATTAATTAAAAAATAAAAGCAATCATAATAAAACACTTGAAAAGAGGTCAAATATTGTATTTGTTTGAATGTTATGCCATGTGAACCGTGAACACAAATGTGTTGTTAAATTACTGGAAAATCAACTTAAAAACTCAGGAGGTACTTCAAGTATATATTTTAGATCACCAGGGTATGGCTGAAAAAAAAATTGTATGGCAATCCCTGCTATTTATTTATTTATTTATTTTTAAAAAGCATGCTCGGTTACGTCATTCTCCGGACCCAGACTTACATCTGACTAGCCATCAGAGGTCACCTTCCATTTTTCATTGACTCTCGCACTACACACTGTTGCACATCACCCCGTACTACATTTCCCATCATTCTTTGCACGATTTGCACTGATTGCACACAGCTGTTTCGTATCACTCATTCACTATTTAACACTCCATCTCACTCCTTCTAACGGCCGAGTATTGTATGCGCTTATCACCAGCAGTGATAGCTACTCTACAGAGCCCTCGTTAGCCTAGCCTAGCCTAGCCTAGCCTAGTCTGTTTTCTCGTGTTCTGATCTTTGCCTGTGTACCTAGATTTATCCCTCTAGTCTCGCCCCTGTAATTCTGTCTGCCGATCGTCAACCTACGCTAGCCCTAGGATTATTCTTGTGTCTTGCCCGCCATATACCTGATTGCCTTTGTTCGACCCTGCATGTGTTTCTGACCTCTCTGCTTAATAAAACTTGCACATGGATCCGCATGTCTCACATCTCGTCAGCCCCGTAACAAATGCAACATGCCTACTCATGTGTCATCTATTTAAGAACATCAATGAAAGTAGCTAAAATAACCAGAACAGTAAGATTTAAAATAAATTAACAATATCATAAATCCAGATAACTGAGAAAAATAAATAAAATACAACACATATACATATCACATATATATATATAAATAACACTCCAACATATACATTTATACATACAGTAAATGACATAACCTCAGTATGCAGAAGTACTTTTTCTGTATGTGACCTGGATCCCAGTACGTTATGTATGGGGACTTTTTTTTTTTTTTGGTCCATGAGGAAAACTGCTTATAACTCAAAACAGACTGGATGTTTTTTTTTCTCTAACAAAAGCTGAACGGTTTGTTGAGGGGTAGGTTTGCGGGTAGGGTTAGGGTACAGTTTGTATAGTATAAAATCCATTATGACTATGGAATGTCCCCATAAATCATGGAAACCAGTGTATGTGTGTGTGCCTTTTGCAGCATTATTATTTCAATCATAAAATAGTGAATCAGCGGTTAAAAACACAGACAAAGTGTGCAAATAAACACTATTATCGGATGGAATTAATTCTTATTTAACCCCTTTATATTAACTGCGTTGACCTACGGTCTTCATTGATCTGGAGTATCTTGGTAAGCAGAATGGAATAAACTGACAGATAAAATTCACAAAAACAACACAACCACAAACAAGAGTATGATGGAGTCAAACAATAAGAAGGACAGAGAAAAGGAAATTAGATGTTGTGTGAAGGACATTGAGAAAGATGTGTAATAAAAAGTCAGTCTGTATGTGACCAGTATCATGCATGAGACTCTTTTAAAGACTCCACGCTCTCTTGGCAGTTGACGGTTAATAGCTTCAGAGTATTGTACTTCGCTACATTTTAAAACACATTAATTACTGAGTAAAAAAAATAGCTCCCTTGAAACTACTGCAGTAAATAATGGGCAGGAGAGCAAACTGGCGCTAAAATCACAAGAAAGATGAAGACTGACAAGACAGGCATTAGCGGTGCAGACCTGAATGAACGAAGCGGAAAACGAACCCCGCGTATTCTGCTGAAGTTGATCTCGAAGGAAATGAAGTGAACCCCTGGCCATATTTATGCTCCATTATGCAGTGTAAACTGCATTTGCCTAGGGAGACCAAACTAGCAGCTTATAAAATCTGGACATCAACCCTTCGCAAGGATGTAGAGGTAAGCTAAATACTTGCATCGTTGCATTGGGGGTTAAAATGAAGCTTTGAGAGTTTAGCAAAAGGTTTTGCACAAATTAGCCAAAAAGACAGTGGTGCAGGGTGTGTGATATATATTGTCTGCGATAATATCGTAATTGTTGTTTTAACAATGTGTGATTTGACATTATCAATAGTTTGCCAAAAACCAAACAAAACATTCCTACAGAGTGCCGTGAAGTCTAGTAGATAGACTAACATTAGTGTGCGCGCGCATTTAGAGTGTGTTCTTTCACTGCGTGATTCAGTCTGTTAAAATGCATTTAGAATGATCACAAAATTGAAGATATAGGGGCAGAAAATGTATATATTTATATAATTTCATATTGTAAATATCACACGAAGAGTGCCGTTTTTCTCAAAAAATAAGCACTGGAATCACACACACACCACATATATATATAGAATTTTTTGTACAAACAGTTAATAAACAATAAGTTAATTAAGAGACTTACATTTTAGATACCATATTGCTTGTTTTTGCTCTATTTCTCCAACAAAAAATAATTCCAAACACAGCCACCATAGGACAGTTTTGCATCTCTGAGCAATGACGGTGTTTATTTCCTGAATGAATCAACCGTTTAAATGATTCGTTCAATCGCAATGACTCACTTAATAACAGTGACCTACTGGCGGTTTTAATTTCACATATAAAGTACCTTTTCATTTTTTTAATAATTTCAAATATCAGCATTCAACATTTCATGTTTAAAATATCAAAAACTTGTCTGCATTTGTAACTGCAGGTTAAATGCATTTATGGCTCCTCAGCTTCATCAAACAGTCTGTGTAAATACATTTAATGCCACTTTAGATACTGTTTCTCTGTTTCCTGCAGTGGAAAGATGTAATTTGTTGATACTGATTTAATTTGACTGGTAACAGCCCAGTCTATATTCTAAACAACCTGACCTAATTAAAAACAACTAGTTTGAGATTTATAAGCCTATCCCAGGGGTGTCAAACTCAGTTTCTGGAGGACCGCAGCCCTGCAGAGTTTAGTTCCAACCCTGCTCCAACACACATACCATGTAGTTTTCAAATAAGCCAGAAGGACTCGATTAGTTGGATCAGGTGTTTAATTAGGGTTATATCTAAACTGTGCAGGACTGTGGCCCTCCAGGAATGGAGTTTGACACCCTTGGCCTATCCAATTTTGCCTCCCTCCCACTGGTAAAATGTTAATTTTTACTCTGAGTAAATTTTAAATGAGCTACTTTTTACATTTACTTGAGTAGATTTTTAGACTGGTACTTTTACTTGTACTTAAGTAAAATTTCATGAATGTAATGGTACTTTTACTTGAGTAGAATATTTCCATACTCTTTCCACCTCTAAATAGCTTTGTGTTGACCTTCTTCCATCCAATACCAGCATTACACAGCTGCTGAAGAGCAAATGTCTTTAAATTACATCTAACGCGCTGAACACGAGAGCGAGGCCATGCTAAAAACACAACAAAGCCACTGTGAGAGTGTTCCCGACCGTGGCATCTTCACCTGGCAGAATCTCGCACTACCTGGCCTTCTTAACAAACTCCTTTTGGCACAGCTATCGTTTTTCAGTGAGACGACACTGGCCTTTGACACAGATCTCACTGCTGCTCAAAGAACAGCCTGTACTAGCGTCCAGACAAGCCAAAGGAAGAGGTGTTTCAGACCCTGATCCAGGGATTACTGGAGCTTCTGCCCTTCGGCCAATCTTTGGCGCACAGCTTTATTTTCTCGTTCTCTCGCTTTCTCCCACTTTTTTTAAGGAGGCCACAAATACTAAAATATAATGAAAATAATCAACAATGCTTTTAGTCGTAAAATAAAAAAGATCTATGAAAAAAAATTATACATTTACTTTCCTGTTGAAATGTTTATATTGTAGGAATTTCGATTTTAGAAAACAGCTTTATGATGGTAAATACTGTTACATACGGTTGCATACATTTTATTTATACATACACTACTGTTTAAAGTTTGAGATTGGCAGCATTTTGTTATGTTTTTGAAAGAAGTCTCTTATGTACATCAAGGCTGAATTTATTTGATCAAAAATACATTAAAATAGTAAGATTGAAATATTAAAATTTAAAATATCTGTTTTGTATATGAATATATTTTAAAATGAGGTTTATTCATGATGGCAAAGCTGCCATTACTCCAATCTTCAGTGTCACATGATCTTGTAGAAATCATTTTAATATGGTAATTTGGTGCTCAAGAAACATTTCTTATTATTATCAGTGTTGAAAACAGTTGTGCTCCAACTGTTGTGATGAAATATTTGACGAATAGAAATTTGAAAAGAACAGCATTTATTTGAAATGGAAATCATAAAATGTTGGAATTAATTTTAATAGCCGGCTAAAAAATACAAAAAAAAGTAAAAAAAATGCTATTGACCCCAAACATTTGAACACATATTTAAAGTTGTATTATTTGGAGGACAGAATAACTGACTTTTTCCATTATCAAAAAATTGGGTCCCAGTCCCACTTTTATATTAAGTGGCCTTGACTACTATGTACTTACAATTAAATTAATAATTTGGTACAATGCACTTGTTATGTACATAAATGTTTTTACGTTGTACTTATATTTAATGAAAATACCTGTATGTAATTGCATCTGTAATTAATTTCTGTAATTACATTTATAAATACACTGTTGACCAATCCCTTACACCTTAACCCACCCTTAAGCCTACCCATACCACCAAACCTGACTCTAACCTTGCCTGTATCACACCTCAATAGCAACAAACGTGTTTTGCAATAAAATATGAAAAAAGTAATTATATTGTACTTATTTTTTGATGTAAGTACATAGTAGTTAAGGCCATTTAATATAAAGTGTGGGACCAAAAATGTCTTCTTGTTTTGTCTTTCATCATAGCCAAGAACAGAAATTCATGTTTTTGCTCACACTTTTTCTTACACTGTGAAACTCACAGAAGCTTTTGAATCCAGTCAACTGTGTCTCAGTATATTGGCTAGTAAAATTGGGCCTCTGATTCAGTGTCCATCAGCAGTGGTGTATCCATCTAACTGTAACATTTTGTGTCCATCCATCCATAACACCAACAGTAAGAGTGGGTTATGGAAAGGTATAAACCATATCTTGAGACAAAGAATATTATACTGTATATATTTATTATACACTTTTATTATCTGTTCATTAAAGCTACAAAAGTAACTATGGTTGGGAATACCAAGAGGTCATAACATTTCAGAGGTCACAGTAGGAAAACAAACTTTAAAATCTAAAACTGTGTCTGAAGCCTAAAGCCATGGACATCATGGAAGATATTGTGAAGAACTTTTTGTCCATAATATTAAAGTCAGTGATGTAATTTTTATCTCAAATCACCAAGAACAACTAAGATTTGATTGTAGTTGATGTTTGAGGACCACATCATCATATCTGATGTGGTCTTTGTTTGGAATCATTGATCAAAGATATGATTTGAGAGTCCATAAAGGCTTCAATTTTGATCTGTGCATCATACAAAATTATATAATGATAAAAGACAAAATGGTATTTTTTAGAGCTTGAAAGTTTTGAACCCCATTAATTTTCATAATACAGACATGAACAGATGAAAAAAAAACACAAAGCAGTTTGCCACGACATGAGGGTGAAAAATTCTCTATCCAGGCAAACATTTAGAGCTCAAATGTGAGTTTTGCATTTTAAAACACATTCAGCCACAGCAACCAGGAACACATACAAATCAATAAAACAATGAACAAACAAAACTGCAAAACTTTGGGCCTCTAATTACTATTATAAATCAGTTGTTTGTAAGCATAAACCCTCTCCACAGTGGGTTCACTCGGCCCTTGCTATATCCCCATTCATCTTTATGAAAATGGTATAATTGGCTTAATTTTGGAGCAACTTTGCGGTAGTTTTGGCCACTAATCACAGAGAACTGCACTGCATACAAGGGGCTTGAAGGAGCAAAGAAGGACAAAATCAATGAAAAAAATCCCTCAAGCAAGCTTATATCTTCATAGATAACATGTAAGTGTTGCATCAGCGTATCTACAGCAGTAGGCTAATGTTTCAATGGCTCTATACGTTACTACATGAAATATTTCCTTTAATAACAGTCATAAATTATAAAAAGGTTATCAGAGGTGTGCCATCAAGAACTATAACAAACTTCATCATCATAAAATCCATGAAAGCGCCACATGCACAGTGCGTGTTACACTATCAGACCCTCCGAGAGCTGAAGCGCTGATGAAAATCCAATGCACAGACTCGCAAACAATGTTATAAATCATTTTGCATGTTCTTAATCACGCATATTTCCTTGGGAATAAGCAGTGTGATTGATTGTAAAGTTAATGAGAAAAAAAAGTTTGTATTAATGTTATGATTATGTCTTAATTGTGCCGACAAAATGGAAGGAAACACTGAAAATTGACTGTGGTAAGAGGAGTCACGACTAGTGCATGTTGATGCCTCTATAGGCTCCACGCTGCATGTTAATGTGCTAGAGGAGTATGTGTGTGTGTGTGTTTGTGTTTAAGTGTGTGTGCATGGGTGATTGATGGTCTCAGAACCATAGCCCTGTGTGCAAAGCCCTGGGGACCCAGCCATAAACACACAGCCTCGGCTCAGCAATGTATCTCAGCCTCTGACAACCTTCCTTCCCTCTTTCCCAGAGCTCTTTCTAACCTTCCCTTTCTTCACCACCATCTCCCTTTTCTCTTTTCTAAGCTTAAGTACAGGTCGCCACTGCAATAACGCAGTAATTGTCCTCACTATCATGCATTCTGCCACATTAGCACCAAGGGCCACATTAAACCCTGGTGTGTGTAACAGAGAATGCATTATGTATCAATAAATGCAAAAGGGGATTTGTGAGACTATTAGCACTTCAAAGGGGCAAACAGAGGAGTCGTGATGCGGTACAGTGTAAACACAAAATGGCGGTGGAGATTAGACGGCCAGGTGAGGAACTTCCTGTTTGAAGGGTCACAGTTTTCGCTTACCGACACACATCAGCAGTCTTTGTGATCAGCGTAAGTTAATTTGCAAAGAACTGACTGAGAGAGGAAATTTTATTTTTACTGAGACAGACAGAGAGGGAAGGGAATGGAACGCTTGAGACTCTGGAGGATGAAGAGGTCTTCAGTTTGCTCCCAGAATGTTTTCTGCATTCAGCTGTAAGACAGCTGGTCTTCCCAAGTGCCTAAAGTGTTGAATTTAAACTTCATTTAAACTCTACAGTATGAGTGTGTGAGACTATGGTCGTTCGATCTCTGTAGATAAGGCTGAAGATTATTTAATGTGAGTACAGAAAACAGTGGGCCTGGACTCTGAACCCTAATGGAATGTTACATTTGTAAATACAAACATATTTTAATGCTACAAGTGAATTTAGGTATCACAGCATTATAATGTACAGTGTGAAACATGTATATTTTGAGATTTGCTAAAGTGAGATTTAGAAATATATATATATATCTAATATCAGAAAATATACAGATTCATAAAAATAAATAAAAAAGCCTACAATAAACAATAAATCAGTCAATTAATCAATAGCAGTTGGCACTCCTGGGTTTAATATTGGTGAGAAATTGTTAAATCATCAAAAAAGGAAAATTTGGTCATCAAAGGCATAAGACTTTCATCTTCGGAGCATAACTGAAGATATTTAAAAAAAGATGTCTGTCCTTCCATTGAAAGTCCATGCAGCCAAAACTTTAAAAAAATTCTTAAAGACATCATAAAAGGAATCCATATGAATAGAGTGGTTTAGACCTTCTGAAGAGACACAATCAATTTACAGTATATGATGAACAGATTTAATTTATGCTTTTATTCACATACTTAACATATAACATTCATCAATGCACAGAGACAGTGAATACTGAATACGGTGAACGGAAGCTCAAACTTGCTTGCTTGATGCATGAGAACAAATGGGGTTTGTTGTTGCATGTCAAGCAAGCACAATTAAGCTTCCAGTGACCATATTTAATGTGTGTTGATCACTGTATATATGTTGAATATTAACCCAAGGTTAAGCACATTATGAAAACCCAATCGATGTTTATTTTTTGTGGTGCAAAAAATTGATGGCCATCCAAAGTATCATTTCACAGACAAAACTCAGAACAAGATATTCTTGTGCATATTCAGTTTACTTGCTGCTTACTGCCTCAAACAAAACTGAATATCTTTCCAAGAATTGATGCCACTAATCTGGCAAACTTTGGCCAATCCACTGATTATTTTTTAATCAAAAGGGCTCATTGTTTCAACATAGTATGCTGTAAACATGACTCGACTGGTTCTCCCTGAGTGCCAGAAAATTGTGTGGAACCCAGTCAATTAGATTGAAACTTCTCATTTTTGGATAGTGCTTGCTAGTATTTTATGAAATATGCATCCAATGATTAATGAACAACTGTGGGTGGTCTGTGGACATGAGGAGACCCTACACTGAAACTTGGGAACAGCAAATGCAAATATAACATCTAGACCAAACCGTAGGTCACGGCTCTGAATTAGATACAACTTTGTAATGGTATGCTATTATGTTTATTGATATGTTTTATTATTTTATTAAAAGCATAAACAATGGGAAATGCACTTTGCTCTATTAAAAGTAAAACTCTTTCTTGATTAATGCACAGTTGATATAGAATTTGCTTGGTATTTTTTTCTTATGCTCAAACACCTCTATTAGTTCCAGATATTGTGTGCTAATCTCTTCATCATTTCAAGGAAACTCATTTGGCTGGGTTTGCGGCACACTACAATTGCTCAGAGCCCTCTGGGAACCTATTTCAGCATTGCAGAGGATTAATCAATGTCATCATCAGGGGGAAGTAATTAAAACCCAGGTCTAGGAAAGGTAACTGTAGCCCAGATGCAGAGATATAGGGAATGGGAGAGAGAGAGAGTTCACTACGGTTATGTTATGGACACAACTGCTCTGTTTTGAAATTCAAGTAAGCTGCCTGCGTAAGCAGCATTTTAAAGCAGTGAAGGCAGGTTCCCATTACAGAGGCTTATCCAAAAAAGTTCCAATATACCTTGTTTAAGCCAAAGTCTAAATTATAAGCATCCCATGTATCCATAGAGGAGAAGGCAATTCCAAAATGCAATGAAGATAAACTTACTAAACATAAAATAATATCATCATAATAATAAATCCAAGATGAAGGATGAGGCAGGAGGAATATCAATTTTATCTATTTTTTAAAGTAAAAAGGGCAAAACAAAGGTTGTCGATTATTAGTATAGTGACACACATAAGTTACTTTCAAAGCAGCTTTCTGTTTATCAGCGCAGCAAATTCAGATCACAACAACAAGAATGAAATCTGCGAGGGGAACTTTTTCCACCGTCACTTAAAACTCCCAAAAATGCAAAATCCTATTAAATAACAGGATTTTGCCTGTGAAATTTTGCAGCGCCGCGATAAATGTGAGTGCACTTTTAGTTTTACAATCAACTGTGAACTGAGTCTTCCATGCAGTTTTCTATTTGTTCCTCACTTTGACATTCCAAATCAATCACTTGTAAGGTTCCATGACGGTCAGGATGCTTCATTAGAAGGCAGTTGCCTCTATATCCAGCATGTACTGTAAGCTTTGCTTTTTTAAAAATGAATTTCCAAGGATTCTATGTCAGTATCAATGATGACCAAACCCACAGAAACAACACCACGTGAGAGAGCTGAAGGATTGCGGCACCAGGAAAGACTTTGCATGCTTATTATAGCTTCGCCTAGCCTATGAAATAGCACCTATGTGCTAATGAGGTCAGTTCTGGAGCACCAGACCACATCTACAATCCTAACCTCTCCACGCTCTTTCATCTTCAGCATTCATAGAAAAGTATTTCCACTCAAGGCATGCTCATGCTCTCTCCATCATAAATATGTTTTTTCCCATTGAAATAAAGGTCAGGTGGTTTCTAAGAACACATACTCATTCTAGATTTTAAAGGGAGATGGAGCAACTGGGGAACATAAACAGGAACACCATCTTCTCTTGTGCGCACATGTTGTCACAGAATCAGAATATGTATGGAAGGTTCTGTCCAACAACACAACAAGGGTAGTGAAATGTCTGCCTGGTGATGTAACAAAAGGCGTTGGTGCGCAAGTCTTGTTAAAATGGCACTGAGAGGTACAGTCTCGACCTCATTATGCCTTTTGGACGTGATCACTCACACCCTGATTCATACAAGGCTGGATGAAAGCATGCTTCTGTGGGCTAATTATAACAAGGAGATCACTTCATAGACTGGAAGCATACCGAAAGTGCGACTTTGATGAAAGTACTTCGAGTAAATCTGGGCTGCTGAGGAAACGAGTACCAGACTGTCTGTGGTTTTAAATCATCAAATGAACTTTAAAAGCTATTCTACAAGCCACAATTTAAGGTAGCATCCCATGTATTCTCTCTCACTAAGAGTGAAAAAATAAATCCAAAATGGCAGACAAGGATAAAAAAAAAAAGTATTGAGAAAAATAGTTCAATAGTTCAGTTTCATATGTGAAAATCACATTCATTTTCTCCATAGAGGAACTGGTTTTGAACGATAACTTATACATTTTGTCCTGTTTGTTGCTGCCGTGTGTTTTGAGTTTGAGCTCCGTCAAGTTAATTCTTTGTAGTCTAATTTTTTATCTTAAAATCAATTTTATACACCATCCTTTTCAGTTCTATAACGTGTGAATATATCCCCTATCGTATTCTACAACAAAAACAATCAGAACGCCTTGTTAGCACTAGTTCTATTTTTTACTTTCCGAGTCCGCTATTAGCATATAGCCCGCTAGCATCGCCAGCGTGGTTGCCGCTAATCTCGCTTACATTACTAATACACTATTCATTGTTACTTGCTTTAATGGCGGATGTGTGTCTACCTTTGAGTGCAGGTGAGGACACGTTCGAGATGCATTCGGTGCAGGTCGAGCTGGAGGCCGTGGAGAAGCAGATCCGGGACCTGGTGGCAAAGCAGACCCAGCTGAGAGAGTGGAGAGCCACGCTGGAAACATCCCAGGCTGACACTCACAAGACGGAGGTAAGTATACAGCGCGCTGCTATCTCCCCCACCACCTCTACTCCGTGTGTTTCTCTGCACAGGCCCGGTGCACCCAGGACGCGATCTTCCCAGATGTCCTTCACTCCGGCGCCGGGACACCACGGACCCTGGGTGCAGCCGCAGCGGAAAACGCGAGCCAGGTCCCGGCCGACGACCTCTCCCCCTCCGCCGCCTACGGTCTTCGAGATCTCCACCCGGAACCGCTTCGCTCCCCTCCGCGAGACGGAAAGCGACGCTGTGATCATCGGAGACTCCATCGTCCGGCAAGTCCGTGCTACATTAGCTGAAGGTAAAGTGCACACACACACTGTTTCCCTGGTGCTCGTGTTCTCGGTTCTGCGCAGATACCCGCGATCCTGAAGCGCCGGAGCGGTCGTGCTTCACGCGGGGGCTAACGACACCAAGCTGCGGCAGACGGAGACGCTGAAGAGGGACTTCAGGAGCCTGATCGAGACGGTGCGCCGCACATCGCCCGCGACGACGATCATCGTGTCAGGACCGCTTCCCACGTATCGACGAGGACATGAAAAGTTCAGTAGGCTTTTGCTTTAAATGAATGGTTATTGCCATGTTGTAAAGAACAGAAACTGCTCTTTGTAAATAATTAGAATCTTTTCTGGGAGCGTCCTAGGCCTTTTCGCGCTGATGGCCTGCACCCCAACAGAGTCGGAGCGGAACTCATCTCGGACAACATCTCCAGGACGCTACGCTCCATATGACTAGTAAGTCAAATCTCAAATAACTACCCTGATGACTTTTGTTCTACCCGCTTAAATGATAGAAGTACTTGCGCTGTACAAACTATAAAGACTGTGTCTGTTCCCCGAATAGTGAGGTCAAAATATAAATTTAATGCAGGATCTAGAAATCTGATCGTGATTAAACCAGAAAATTGCAAGATAAATGAACAAAAACTATTTTTAAAGTTTGGGCTGCTAAACATTAGATCACTCTCACCCAAAAAAGTTATTGTAAATGAAATGATCACAGAAAATAGATTTGATGTACTCTGCTTGACTGAAACATTGCTCAAACCAAATGATTATATTGGTCTAAACGAATCTACTCCACCAAGCTACTGTTATAAAAATGAGCCTCATCAGACTGGCCGTGGCGGCGCTGTTGCAACAATATATAGTGATATTCACAATGTCACTCAGAAGACAGGATACAGGTTTAAATCATTCGAAATACTAATGCTTAATGTTAAACTGTCAGATATGCAAAAGAAATCTAACGTATCTCTTGCTCTGGCTACTCTGTATAGACCACCAGGGCCATATACAAATTTCCTAAAAGAATTTGCAAATTTCCTCTCAGACCTATTAGTTACTGTTGATAAAGCGCTAATTATCAGAGATTTTAATATTCACGTTGATAATAAAAATTATGCATTAGGACTTGCATTTACTGACATAATAAACTCTTTTGGATTCAAGCAAAACGTCACCGGCTCCACTCATCATTTTAATCATAGGCTAGATTCAATTATATTGCATGGAATCGATCTTACTGAAATAGATATCGTACCTCAAAGCGATGACGTTACTGACCATTTCCTTGTATCGTGCATGCTGCGTATTACTGATATTAACTATATGGCTCCGCGTTATCGACCGGGCAGAACTATTGTTCCAGCCACCAAAGACAGATTCACAAATAACCTGCCTGATTTATCTCAACTGCTCTGTGTACCAATAAGTACACATGAAATAGACGAAATAACTAGCAACATGGGCAATATCTTCTCTAATACATAAGAAGCTGTTGCCCCCATCAAATTGAAAAAAACGTACTGTGCCATGGTACAACAGTAATACCCATTCTCTCAAGAAAAAAAACTCATAGTCTTGAGCGCAAATGGAGAAAAACTAACTTGGAAGTTTTTAGAATTGCGTGGAAAAACAGTATGTCCAGCCATAGACAGGCTCTAAAAGCTGCCAGGGCCGAGCATCCACAAACTCATAGAAAATAACCAAAACAATCCTAGGTTTTTATTTAGCACAGTGGCTAGATTAACAAATAACCAGAGCCACCCGATCTAAATATTCCCTCACAATTTAATAATAATGACTTTATGAATTTCTTCACTGATAAAATAGCTAACATCAGAAATACAATAACAAATGTATATTCTACAGCGTATAATACTTTAGCTTCATTCATCGCACCAAAAGATAAACTGCAATGCTTTACAGCTATAGGACAGGAAGAGCTAAATAAACTTATCACTGCATCTAAACCAACAACATGCCTGTTAGATCCTGTACCCACTAAATTACTGAAATAGTTGTTACCTGTAGCAGAAGAACCGCTTCTCAGTATTATTAACTCGTTGTTGTCTTTAGGTCACGTTCCAAAACTATTCAAGCTGGCGGTTATTAAGCATCTTATTAAGAAACCACAACTAGATCAAAGTGAACTGGCAAATTACAGACCCATCTCAAATCTTCTTTTATGTCTAAAATTTTAGAAAAAGTTGTGTCTGCTCAATTGTGCTCCTTCCTGCAAAAAAATGATCTCTATGAAGAATTTCAGTCAGGTTTCAGGCCTTTCATAGCACAGAAACGGCACTTGTTAAAACTACAAATGACTTGCTTCTTGCGTCAGACCAAGGCTGTGTCTCATTGCTAGTTTTACTTGATCTTAGTGCTCATGACATACTTATAGATAGATTACAAAACTATACAGGTATACAAGGGCAGGCTTTAAGATGGTTTAGAACCTACCTGTCCGATCGCTACCACCTTGTTCATTTAAATGGGAGTCATCTCAATTATCACCAGTAAAATATGGAATGCCACAAGGATCTGTCCTAGATCCTCTGCTATTTTCAATATACATGTAACCCCTTGGTAATATTATTAAAAAATACGGGATTAGTTTCCACTGTTATGCCGGTGATACTCAACTATATATCTCAACAAGACCAGATGAAACTTCTAAATTATCTAAGCTAACAGAGTGTGTTAAAAATGTAAAAGATTGGATGACCAATAATTTTCTCCTATTAAATTCGGATAAGACAGAGATATTACTTATTGGACCAAAAGACAGTACAGCGAATCTCGTGGATTACAATTTGCAACTAGACGGATGTACGGTTACTTCCTCTACAGTCAAAAAACTGGGTGTTATATTAGACAGCAACTTAACTTTCGAAAATCATATTTCATATGTTACAAAAACAGCATTCTTCCACCTTAGAAACACTGCCAAGTTACGAAACATGATACATGTTCCTGATGCAGAAAAGCTAGTTCATGCATTCTATTGTATTGACTATTGTAATGCACTGCTAGGTGGTTGTCCTGCATCTTCAATAAACAAGCTACAGGTAGTCCAAAATGCAGCGGCTAGAGTCCTTACCAGGTCAAGAAAATATGATCATATTACGCCAATTTTACAGTCTCTGCACTGGTTACCTATTAAGTTCCGTATCAGTTACAAAATATTATTACTTGCCTATAAAGGCCCTTAATGGGTTAGCTCCTGCACACCTAACTAGTCTCCTACCACGCTACAATCCATCACACTCCATAAGGTCGCAAAACTCTGGACTCCTGGTAGTACCTAGGATAGCAAGTCCACTAAAGAAGGTAGAGCTTTTTCGCATTTGGCTCCCAACTCTGGAATAGCCTTCCTGATAACATTCGGGGTTCAGACACACTCTCTCTGTTTAAATCTAGATTAAAGACACATCTCTTTGGCCAAGCATTCAAATAATGCATCTCATAATCTTTTACTGCAGTTATAACGAATAATAATGTACATTCTTAGTCTGTAGTTTGGGGTAAACAACATCAATTTTGCCACGGGATGTAACGAGGATTTACACACGCTTCAGTTGGATCCAGAACACCTGAGAAGAGATGATGCAACCACTCAGAGGACCTCAGATGATGCCATCCTGAAACAATATACAGAACTACCAAATTTTGCTATAAATTCGATTGCATCATATAATAATTGCTATTAATATTATTCATCGTCTGTTTTATTATGTCTTTAATTTATTTTTCCGTACTGCTGGTTTGTCTGGTCAGAGGAGAACTGGCCTCCCGACTGAGACTGGTTTCTCCCAAGTTTTTTTTTCTCCATTCTGTCATCGATGGAGTTTGGTTCCTTGCCGCTGTCGCCTCGGTCTTGCTCAGTTGGAGACACTTCATTTCCAGCGATATCGTTTTTTTGTTGACATGATTGCAAAGATATTATTTAATCTGAGCTGGATGTTGACATCACTGAAATCAATGATGAACTGTCTTTAACTGAAAATTAGTGTTTACTATTATCATTTTGCATTAATGACACACTATTTTACTAATTAATGCTGCACAGTTGCTTTGACACAATCTGTACTGTTAAAAGCGCTATACAAATAAAGGTGACTTGACTTGACCTTGACATTTTAAATCTATTCTATCCATCCATCCATTCTTCAAACACTATGAAAAAAAAAGGAATGGGAAAAATGTTTCCAGAATCAAAGCCACTAAAAATGTAGGCAGGTACTGTTGGATGAAATTATGCTTTTTGAACTACACTTCAAACAAGAAGAACACTTCTTAGTTTAGTAACCGCAAAAGTGTGACTTTGAATAATGACTTCAAGTAATTGAATGAACAAGCACCAGTTTGTCTCTAGTTTTGTATATTCAAAAGAAACTTTCAAAGCCATTAGTTTTACAAGCAGGGCATCAAATTTATTTAGATCCATTATTTAAATTTAAATTATACACCATATCTCTAACAAACAGGTTTTCAAGCAAGCTTTAACCCTCCATATTACTCAAAAGAGCAATGCTGCCCTTTATTTGACAAGATAAGGCAGATAATACTTCCTGCCTTGATGGCCTAGATAGATATTTTTGTGTGTGGCAATCGCTATCAATCTCCACAGCCCTTAAGCTATGCACACTTCAAACGAGAGCGCTACATGGGGTTTGTCATTGTAGGAGCACAGAGGATATTTAGGCCCTGGGGTGAAGGTTGCCTCTCTAGAAGTAAGAGAGCATCCAATATGTTAATTTGCTTCAGGCACCTTAACAACATTTTCTGTGGATCCTAAGATTCCAACCTTCCACTCACATACATGATGGGACGATTTTTTTTTTTTTTTTTTTTAAATCCTTGGTGAGTCTTAGCACATAAGACGACATTTTTTAAAAATCTGATTTTAAATCAGTAAATGCCATATTGTGGGAAACAGTTACGAGAGGGTTTAAAAAAAACAATTCATCCCACGTCATAAAGGTTTGGAAAAACATGAGGGTACTGACTATTTAAAAAACTATTTCTTTAATTCCCACAAGAAAACATTCCTACTCTTGCTTAAATCACAAATGTGTTCCGATAGACTTTAGATTATTTTATTTTTTTTGTCTGTGTGAGAAAAAGTCAAAAAGAACCTCGCATGCAGCATTCTACATCCTTTAGGCTCAGATATAAGACCACATCTTCTCAAGACGATGCCTATACACTTCCTCATGTCTCTCAGGTAGTGAACACAATCAGACTCTGTCCTGCTGCAGCTCACAGCAGTGGCTCTAGGGATATCTCAATATATCTCTCCATATCTCCATTTCAACAAAGCCCACACGAGAATATGCTACAAACTCACTAAATCTGCCTCTTTCCTTTCAACAACCAGTACTGACGTCGACCTCAACTCCTGAAAACATGAATTACACATGTATCACTTAAAAGCATATTCCTGGTTAGCACACATCTACAATTTAAACAAGGACACCTGCAAGAGAAAAATATCCTCTAGTCCATGGCAGAATTCACCATAGTGCCCTCTAGTGAGTTTACCACATAATACAGTTCAAATTTAAGCTCACTAACCAAATGTGGGGGGCTGCAAACAACACATTTAATGAGAACATGTATATTTAAATGCAACACATGTTCAGTCAGGTTTCAGTCAGATTTCTTACGGACTAAAATACCACACAATAAAAAAAATCTGTGTAGGATAGATAACCATTAATTAGATCCTCACAATGTGACCTTGAGAACAGCTTATACAAATCGTAACGTAGCGTTCCTGCAAAGAAATACGAAACTCTTGCATATACTCCATCTTTGTAAGATCGAATTAGAACCCAGCAGAACTTTAATAAAGATAATTAACAAATGCACCCTGCCATGAGACTGTTGTATGATAAATAAACAGTTTTTACAGCATACCTGAGATTTCTCTGCAGAACAAATCTTCCATAACTATTTTTAGTGGTTCCAATGTGCAAATGGTCAGCACTTTCCCCTTTATAAAGTAAAAGAAACAACAAGAAATATAAAACAATTTCCACGGAAAATAATGGAAATCAGATCATCTTGTTGCAGTAAATATTTAATGGATGTACTAGGAAATAGAACACTTTTTCTCACCCCACATGCAGTGCACTTCAATAGCTAAATAGCTAAATAAAAGGACGATTAACATCTGGGAATTAGAAATGAATAAAAAATAAAGCTTTAGATTGTTAATAACAGTGGACTGTTGTTGTGTGGATGTACTAAATGCATGTTGGCCTGGAGCACGTTGGCTGGGTGCGCAGTGGCTCGGCAACTGTTAATATGACAAGCCAGCGACTCGGCTGACATAGAGGAGCAATGAAAAATGGATACACAATCTGTTTGTCACTGGCGGAGTTCCACCGGTCCCTCATCTCCATAAGGACACCTACGCCCTGCTCTATGGTATGATGGGAACTTGGTTTGATAATAAAAAAAAAATAGAAGCAAATACAGCGGAAGATGTTCACCTTATTAAGATTATACCACCAACATCACGTAGCTGACTCACTGGGGACAGGGAGTGATGATCCTATTAGGATGACCTTTGACCTGTGTTTCCCCCAGCCAGCTGTAATCCCAGAGAGGGTAATCAGTGGAGAACTGTGGATCCGGTGTGTCCATTTTCTGAAGCAGGCAGCTCTCAATCACTCAGTGAGGATTTAATGGGGTGACACGAGTTGGGTTGTCAACGTCCTTGTCAACAAGCAATGTAATTGACTCTGATTCAAACGGATAGTCACTGCTTGACTGCATTAACTGCTAAAATGGATTTGAGATGCATTTACAAATCTCAAATAACTATATTCTTATTTCTTAAGATTTATCGTTTCTCTTAAGTCTATTTTTGCTGAAATGCATGAACTGATGTGCTCATGTGGCAGTGGTAAATTCAATGTATGTTTACATCATCAGTTATTTATTAATGTTGATATTTCACATGTTTCATTTTAACCTGAATTTGGCAAATTTGTAGACAAGCTGTTGACGCTGCATAGTATATAATAAATTGCTATTTTTAAATGTGCATGCTTATCAGAGAAAAATGCCAGTTTTTTTAATTGAATGGCAACCAGTAACATAGTATATACATTTAATTTTTATAGTACCAATGAGAGAAATCAAAGAACAACCTTTCTCTCTCTTTCTCCCCCTGGCAGAAAATCCATTTTAAGCTGATATGTAGGTCAACCAAGTTTATGGAACATGGTGGTTGCTCAAACAGCTAGTTACCAGCTGGAGCAAGATAATTATCTGCTTTCTTTATTGATATCCGTTTTTATGTGCTCTTGTGTTTATATTGTATGGTCTGCTGATCAGTCTAAGGTGAAAAAATGTGCTGCAGATTTTAAATCCAAGTCCTCTCTTCCTGTCGTAGTAGACAGTAATCATGGAGGCCAATAACACACACACTACTCACACAACCATATTAGATCAGTATATATATATAGGATATAAGATATACTATATAGTATATAGAATATTATATCTATATATATATAAACACACGTACAGCCTTAATGTAGGTAAGGTCAAACCAATACAATAGCCAGTCTGTACTCTAAAACACTGTTACGGCTGACAAGGACAGACAGGCATCCAGACAAAAAGGTCAGAGCCGTGGCCAGCAGACGTCTGAGGTGGAAGTGATGTGCCCCGAGGTGGCTTGAAAGGAACAGCCCACAGAATTCTAACTAGCCTAAGACCAACTGCTCACACTGGTCCACAAACAGACTGGTCAACAATACTCGTGCAGGATCCCTGAAGGCCCCATACTTTACGGAGGAGCTTGATAATACCTGGAGAAACTCATTCATTAGCATTTCTGGTCCTCTTAATAGCAGTTGCTCAGCTGGTGTGTGACCCCTCAGAACTACGCAACATGCTTGCTGCCATCTTTCATCATGAGCGCTGAAGAAATGTGAGTATTGTTTATGCATGCAAAACTTGCTGCTATGGTGTTAGGATGCTGTGACCGTCGGTGTTCATTAGTTAAGGTATTGTGTGAGGGACTAAGGTATTTGGCATCATATTTTAAAATAACATCATTTACAAATAATCTTACAAATAATCTTGTGTATTTATGTACTTCAAGCTTGAATTGCAGACAATTAAATATTGGTTAAATAATGTTTTTTTTATAATAATCATGCTAAAGAAACATGTTTTAATACAATCTTTTATAAGCTTAATTGCATTAAAACATTTTAATTAAATATACATTTACATTTAGTAAAAAGTGTTATTATTTTTATTTTTTATATAAAAAAATTGAAAAATAATTATACAATACACTCCATTATATTTTAAAATTTTTTTTGAAAGTTTCTTATGCTCACCAAGGCTACATTTATGTTTAATCAAAAAATACAGGAATATTGTGAAATATTATTACACTTTAAAATAACTGATTTCTATTTTAATGTTTTTTAAAATGTAATTTATTCCTGTGATTAACAAAGCTGAATTTTTAGCATCATTACTCCAGTCATGTCTTTGCTGACTAAATATTTGTTATTATTCTTACAACAAAAAGAAAGAATAAAGCAAAAATGTAAAAAAATATATATATTTTACAATATTTGATATTTTTGTCTTTTATTTATATAACTTTAAAAAAATAGTGGATCCTCCTAATATAAGTATTACGGTATAGGCTTTTTTTTGCCTGTTGTATTCATCCATCATGTGAAAAGGCGTACAGCCTTAAAAAAGATCAATAAGGCAGGACCACAACCAAATCAATAGACAGTGTTTGAACCACTGGGGGAAATGGCTTTTGAGAGTCAAACGGCTCTTATTCTGCATGTCAAATTCAAACAAACACTGACGCAAAACCAGGCAGAGTGTCTGTCTAGTGCTTAGCTATGGTCTGTCATTACATATGCTGGCAAATGCTACACTCTTCAACCCAGATTTATACCCCTAACTCACATAAAGGAGACACACACATTCAAACGCACCCACACACAGACGAACACCTGCGTAAACAGATGTGTCGCAGCAAGAGAACTGGTTCAATTCCAAAAAGTTATTTTTGAAAATTTCCACTCACAAACATCAACATTTAGTCAAGGACAATTGAATCGCTTTCACTGAACTAACTGCAATTACCACAAAAGTGTGTAATCACAGTAGGATAAAAAAAAGAAAGATATTTCAGTGAGTTCATTTCCATTGCGCTTTGAGATTTTTACAGAGCCTGAGGGTCAAGGCTGAAAGCCGAAATTGGTTTAATTCACACAAATAACTGAACATTTATTGAAAAAACGTCAGTGATTCATATTAGAAACATTCCAAACGTCCAGATGAAGTCTGCCACAATCATTTGGAACAGACGGAAAATGTTGCGAGATACCAGCGTCAAACTGACATTCATTTGATATGAAGGTCGTAAAAGGGGAAGAGATAACTTCATGATGTTGAAACCATTTTGCTGTTATCTGGGTGCTGTATCCTGTAAACGTCTCTTTATCTGAGATCTATGGACACGGCTAAATAAAGAGGTAAGTATACTTATGACATTGCCCCGGGCTGATCTGGGGAGGCTCTCTTTAACAGAACACTGCATATCTGATCGCTGTTTCTGGCTGCTGGAAAACCACAAAAACAAATGACAAATAGAAGAAAAAAGAAAAAAAACTGAGAATTTAAGATATTATGTTTCTTAGATATTCTTGTGAGTGGACAAAGAATGACAGGAAATTCATTTATTTAGCTTAATACTAGGTCTGGATCTTCTTCAGTTATGTCTGTTTTAGGTTAAATTATTCAGATAAACCTACAACACTAGAGATGCAACCCGAATACGTTCTGACAGTCAGGAGGAAATTCACTAAGAATGAGTTGTGGCCACAGATAGCAGCATCTATTTGCTTTGTTTAGTATCCAATTTATTAGAGAAACTGTGCGTATTGGGTAATGGTACATTTCATGCAATTTCTAGGATTCAAACCCATGACCTTGAAGTTGTTATTGCCATGCCTTATTGTTTAAGCTAGGGGTTTTTCAAACAATTTAATGACACAGAACCCCAAATATACTGCATTTAAAGGCAACTATTTATTTTCATATATACAGGCCAGGGAAAATAACTTTTTTAAGATTTTTTTTTTTTTTACCCAAGTATTAAGCTATTACTAAAATTATATTTCTGACAATACAACAACATAATTGTGTTTAATCTTATGATTTCCAAGCAGCCTTAACAGTAATACAGTGTCACATTATTGTATTATAGGGAGAGAGAGAGAGCGATTAGTCTCATGAGTTATAACAAGCCTTTATAAATCACTGATTTTGTACATTTTAACTAGATTGAAATGTACAACAAGAAGCAATACTAAAAGTGTTTCATCATTTGCAAACATCACGGAGTAAGGTGCTATCTATAATGAGCTGAATTTGCATACACAGAAGACATGTCTGTTCTGAAAAGAGTGACAATAACCAAATTTAAATACTCGTGGCACATGGTTCTGTGTAGATAGATTAAGCTGTATTTCAGGTTGTAAATGAATGCAATGAATTAATGGATACTTAAGGAATGCAAATATTTAGTGAATTTACCCCTCAGACTTAACTATTTTACATCTATGTAGCATGATAAAGATGCAACAACACATTGTCAGGGTCTTAGTGGGTGCAGAACTGGTGGAGGCCAGCATGAATTATGGGACGTTTGCCTGTATGTGGCATCCATTTGGAGCCTGTGTGTCCTCCTTAATAACTCCCACGACCTGGAGAGAGTCACTTTGGTAATCCTCTAATAAATCAGTGTTAAATGTCACACGCCTTACAAGCAGAGAGTGGTTGAGAGTGTCTGTGACTTCTGATGGCCCACAATGCACTGTTACACCTCCTCAGACTCCAGACATGTTGCGGAAATTAACTTTAAACATATTTTTGGGGCTAGAAACACTTTGGTTCAGGGCTCACACTGAGGCTCATTCGTGCTGCTGCTCCAGAGATAAAGATTTGAAAAAGCTAATTACTTAAAATAGCTGTTCCCGTGCCAGGCTGCCAGCCATCAAGATATGAAGGAAATCAACTGCGCTGTTGTGCCAGAGATGTGAGGAAATGTGAGAGGGTGGGCTTACTATCTAATTTAATAAGCGGAGAAAGGCACTAACCAATCATTTCGGTTTTCTCAGGTTATTTGTGTATCACTGAAAAAGATTTTGATTCTTTCAGAGCAATTTCACAAATTGGTCCAAATGCTCCATCCCTCACAAAAATTACGTTTCCTATTAACGAAGCACTTTCAGTCTTGTTGTTTCTGTCCATCAAATGTACTTTTTTGATTAGTGCTAAAAATCAAAAACCTTTCTGTTGCTGTGGTTAACAGTCCCCTGAACTCACACCAACAGCACTGTCTCAACCCACAGTTCATCTGACAAGAGAAAATAGACAAGTGCTGAGCACATTCCCAAGAATAGTTAGCAACTAGGTCGCAACTCCGTCAAACAAAGTCCTAAGTTTTGGGAAACAGTCATTACACGCTAGTTAGTTTCTCCAACAATGCATCATACTATGGTAGTTAAGTAGCCACTGATTGACTTGGACACACTATGTCCATGAGTAATTTCAAACAGAAGGCTGCCGAATTTGAGTAGTATTTTAATTATTGTAGAAGGAATACTCAAATATTTGACTAGTTGTGCATACCCATATTTTATTTGTGTTAAGAAGAAAATACACAATTTCGAATGTGATGGACATATATTGCACTTTTTATGTCAGTGAAATAATTGTATTAAAAAATACAACGATTTGGGACAAATATATGTATGTTCTGACTATAGGAGATTGTGTATTGTGTATTTTTTTCCAGAAACAATGAATAAAGTCAATGCTTTATATAGAGAAATAATAATATTGCCCATTCTCTTTCCTTTTGCAGTTTTTGTTTTCAAGTTCCTATTATGCCATTTCGAATTTAGCTTTTCATGCAGTGTGTAATGTAGCTGTACGTGAATATAAACGATCTGCAAAGTTGTAAAGCCGAAAGTGCATGATAAATAAAGTTGATGTCCCACAAAGGAAATAATCGACTTTGAAGAGTCTACACGAGTCGTCAGTAATTCAAATCCCAATGAACACATTTACATAATTCCCACCTATGTTCTACATTGGCCGGATGCGAACAACTCGACCCGCTCTGAAACACTGTAGCTTGTTTGTGTGGTTAACAGCATGTCGAGAAGATGCTGTGTCCTGCGCTGTGAAAGTACATTTGTTTTATTTTCACTTCCGAAAGATGAGGCTCCAAAGAATCAGTGCTTAAAATTCAAAGTACTACAACCCCAATCTTTTGAGGCTGAATCTTAGAACTTAGAACAAATCATTTGAGAATCGTTGGAAAATTAGGTTTTATTAAATGCATATTTTGAGAAAACAAAGGCATTTTTATTTTACCTTCTATGCATGTAAACCTATTGTAGGACACTCCCAAAACAATCAAAAATGGCATAATAGGGGTACTTTTATTCACATTTTGACACCACTTTGTTTATTCTTTAAATGAACTTTTGCCTGTATGGTGATTAGATTGACAGTTTTGGACTGCTGCCTTAAAATTGAGAAAGCAAGTACAGAATGATGCAACCAATGTGGCATATGCCTACCTGTGAGATGTCTAAGGCGTTGCTCTTCAATAAAGAGAATTAAGAGGCCACTTTATCCAACCCATTCTCATAAATGCCACGTCTAAGACTTTTACGCAAAAAAGCATCCTAGTGTGTTTATTGCTACATGCAGGTAAACTCATGGCTTTTACTGAGAAACATTTGCCGTCAATACTGACACAAAGGCCATGGCAACTTTATTTTTTCCCACCCTCTAATACTGTATAATTTATTTCATATAGTTATATCTCTTAAAGGTCCCCTGAAATGCTTAGAAACATGCAGCGTTACTCTATGTGTTGACGTCATTTTAACTGAAACAGGAAGACAGGGCGGGACATATCAAGCAGCCCCGCCCCTTTTTAAAATAGCCAATAGCGTTTTGTTTATATCTGCTCGGGCCAGAGCCGTTGAGCTCTGTAAAGCCGCATTTGACTGGGTATGCCAGCCACAATCTCATCCACATTGCTATAAAGTACAGCATTCTGTGTAGAATTCAAATAGCTCCGATAAATTTTGTGGTCTGCGCCGACTCACGCATGTGATCCGCTCCGTGCTATCGTGTCTCTGGACCGGAGCAGAGTGTGTGTGCGGTGCGGTGGTTAGCGTGACACAGCGCCAAACCAGACTTCTTTTTTTCCTCAATGGAAAGCATATTTACACTGTTTGAATCGTTCCCTGTCCCCTATATAGTGCACTACGTGCCATTCACTGTACAGAAAATACTAATTTTGTGGACAAGTGACCGATTTCAGCCACAGCTTCAGCGTCTATTTACAGTGTAGGGGGCGGGCACTTCGGATTCTAGAAAGCATTTGATTGGACAAAGTTTGATGAGAAGATGAAGTACGATGTGACGTCAAAAAATTAGTTGAGCCGTTTTGGCGGAAGTGACGAACTGCAAGCTTTGAATGCTTATATCTTCTAAATGCGAATTTTGTCACTGTTTTGGAGCACACTGCCTTATAGATAACCTTAAGACTAACATATTGATACTAACACCCAAAAAACTTTAATTTTGATTTCATGGGGACTTTAAGGCCGTAAACAAACGAATATTTTAGGATCGTTAAAGGGCCTGCCTCCGCAGCAGATATGCACTAGAACTAGTGATGGGAGAAATTAACCTTTTTGAAGCTTTGAATCAATTGAACCAATTGCTTCGCAAAATGATTCAATGTTTCGAAGCGCTCGAAACACCACACACTGCTGCTGGTCAAAACTGTTAATGCAACAAAATCTCAGGCCAAAACATGCATATAAACATTTACAAAACCCATTGCAAATGTTTTATTGAAAGTAAAATGCATTAAATAATAAAATACCATTAAATATGAATTGATGGTATGTGTTTCTTAAAATAATTATTAATTTGCAGGGCTTGTTTTGTCTGTTTTATGGAGAGCTTGTCTAAACAGGACAGTAAAAGACTATTAACTACTACTCATTCTTTTAATTACACAAATGTCTCATTAAAAATGTCTACAAATTGATCAAACTGATCAGCGATTGTATAAAAACCATAGACTCTGATTCAGTGGTTCGATCTCAATGCACTCGCATGATTCACAGGTTCACAGAGATCATCGCCATCGCCATCACCATTGAAATTTCAAAACGTTTCGAACAGTTATGACGTAACAAAGCCTTGTTTACTGAAATCACGTGACTTTGGCAGTTTGATAGGCACTGCGAACCACTGTTTTGAAACAAATGTTTCGCAAAGGATTCAAGCAGTGTTTCAAAAGCGCCCATCACTACTAGCAACACCAAAATCATGGGTTTGATTCCCAAGGAAAGCATGAACTGATACAAATGTATACTTTGAGACTCACTTTGGTGTCTGCCACACACACAAATATTAATGTCAAGTGGTCTAAGTGGGCAGTTCTTGGTTAGAATGAACTGCAATGAGGACCTATGAGACAATAGGGTTTGAATCCTGGTCATGGAACAACATTCCAACCCTTAATCCAATCTAGTGGAACTATAAACATAATGAATATTTTCAAACTACTTTTCCAACAGCTGCTTGCACTCATCACACCATTATGATTATTCATAAGGCTTGGCTGTTTTTTTTATAGCCACACTCCAAAATATCACTACTGGTTGAGCTGGAAAGAGATTGACAGATGTGAGCGGACCACTCTAAATGTTTTGATGGTGCCTGGGAGGCTCAATGACTTTGTTTATCCTCATAATGTCATTATAATGAGATTTAAGCAATTTTGAGATTAAACATTACCTCATGTAAACACAATACACCAAACACGATCAAACTGATGCAATTAAGCTCATAATAGTAGTAACCACAATCATATTAAAATATGTGGCACATGCCGATTTTAAATGCAATAAATATGTAAAGCATGTAAACACCCTAAATGCATTATTTTTGCATTTATTTTATTATCATTATATTACCAAAGTGTGCATGTCCTCGGACAGACACTTAATGACAGTGTTTGACAGTGTTTCTCATTCATTAAGTAGACTGTGGCTGCCCACCACAATCTAATCTGTCCCCCCAGTTTCAGAATAAACCGAAATTAAACTTCTCATTATAACATAAAAGGTCTTTAAAGTTGTGCTTTGGGCCATTATGCTTTGGCACAGTATCTGTCAAGCGAACTCAAACGGAAAGCACAATATGCTTAATCCCTTCATCAAGTCTGTTTTCGCTGCACGTTTCAAAGCGAAGCGCACACATTGTTGAGGCGATCAGCTCGTGATCCGGTGTTTTCCGTGTCTCAGAGGCCTTTTACCATGCAGTTGGGAACACACGGCACCGTTAGTGGTGCACACAGAATGGTTTTTCCTTTCATTTTGACGGTCAAGTTAAAAGAATTTCAGCTCATGCATCATCTAAAATCAAGACGAAGTATTTTAAAAAGTGCAGTGCAGAATGCCTCCTCCGCCATGTTGCCGTCAAATAAACAGCTGGCATGCCAACTTGCTACTGTAAAGAAAAGCTTGCAATGCTTGCCCCGCCTCCAGGGTCTTCTGGTTGGCCCACTGTTTTGGAACTGACATTAATGAGTGCCGATGCGTGTACAGGCAGAGCAAGGGGACCCCCATTTTGTGAGACCCACCACAGTCTCACAAAGCCTTGTGAGAAACACTGGATGACATATGTTGCTCACACTCCATTAATGACATTCTGAAGTTTTCTCTCCACTCTGAATCGCTGAACTCCAATCACTGCCAACAGTATTTGCTACTTATAAGAGATATACCCATGAATGACATAGTTCTCAAAGTCAACGATAAACTGGGTTAAGAGAATGTATTTTAACATAAAATATCTTCACTTTTTAAATCAAATTGTATGATAGGAATGTTGTTCCAGAACCAACAAGTATACCTACTTTGGTAAACCATTCCTTGTCCAGCGGAAACCCAGTAGTGGTCAGGAAATCTCGGACAGTCATCAAGACAAAGCTTTACAACTTTGCAGATCGTTTATATTCAAGACAAAGCTTGTTTGCCCTCACGAGAACCCTAAAAGTGTCAGAAAGCACCCAGAAGGTTGTGTTCACCACCAAGACAAGAGAACGTTGCAGACCGCTGTTATTTCACAGCTGACTACACTTGGGAAAGGATCAAACCTGCTAGGTGAAAACGAGCGAAAGCCACAGCCATGAAGCATTATTCAGCTGTCCATTTGAGTTTAACTTCATCTTTAATACACGGAGACCAGCATCCTATTTTCCCAGGGAACTGACAATGGGAAGAGGTTACAGTGCTACTTATTATATTGCTATTGTAGCACACATTTATTAATATTGATTTCCTCCTCAGGGAATATCAATTTTGGTCTACTGCTGCATACATATCGGAATGATGGGACTTAGCCTTCAAAGAAAGGCTCATTGCGGCGTCAGCAAACTACAGGAAAACAAAGACATACTCCTATATAAACAAGATAATGTTGCAGCACAATCATCCAGCCCGATACACACACACCATTTGTGACAAATTCACACGGGCCATATCTGAGTGTTCCCTTATTGCATTTCCTCTTCACATGCAATCATTTGCAACAGCAAACATGCAATTATTGATACTTCTGTCACACAATAATAGCATTGTTCTGTCTCGAGAATGGGACATGCTGACATCCAATTGTATCATTATTCAATTCCCACAGTGTTTCCCGACAGAATTAAAGCAGGCGGCAACAATTCTTAAAGTTGGGTGCAATATTCCCAGGACGGTGTGCAGTGCTATTTATTCAAAATCATTCAATCATAATGTCATGGATGTTATAGTATGTGTTATTTCTCGAGGTTTCCAGTCTGTGTTGGAATGAGAGGTATTCATATTTCCTACAGTTGAGGGCAGTTATCTCTCTTTATGAAAGCTCCTTCTGAGGGAGAAGGTATAATAATGGATGAAGGTATACTGCTTGGGAGGCTGGAGGTAGACGTTTTTTTTTTTTTTTTTTGGACAATATGGCTATCATTTGATACTGTGTGATAAAGTGAGAGTAGAATGCATTTTACATAATACAAAAATGCCAGTCTACTCAGAAATGCAAAAAAAAAATCGCTTTGGATTACATATGTAGTCTGACAGAACAGTAATGATGAGGTGGATTCACAAAAGAGTGACTGACAAATTTCACTTTCTATTATAAGCATTCACTATCCAGTTAACTAGGCACTATCTGTGCTAAATAGTGCAAGGCAAGATATTTCAAGTATCAAGGTACAAACAATAATGTACTTGGTGGCAAGATGCCAAAATCTAGGTTTGATGGTTTATATTAGATGGTAATAGTAATGTTACAAACAAGTATTGTTTACAAGTGGATATTATAATATTAGTTATTTATTTATATTATGTCATATTGAATGGGTCAAAATCTATGAAAACTTAAGTGGAAAGAGATCTATTTATTTATTGTTATTTATTTATTTAAACACTGTTCATGGTTATTGAAAGAGGTTTGAGTTCGTTTTTGTAAAGAGTTTAAGATTTTTCAAATTGTTCAGCCAAGTGCACATTTAAATGTTATTTAATAGAACTCAGGAACTACCAGTAAAAAGGTACATACTCCTTTAGTGCATCAAGTGCTAAAACACAAATAAACTGTGCTGTCAGCAATTACTTTGATTAAAATAACTAATAAAAATACATAACCTTTCTAAAGTTTTTTATATCAATATTAGGTGTAGCGTCTGGACCACTCAAACACACAATATATATTTTGTTAGCTATATTTAACAAATACTCTGTAACACCCCAGGAAGCTGAACAGGCCCCTGGTCCATAGCAATGCCGACACCCGATACGTTTACGACCTCCTGGAATTTAGGTGAAGAAAATCGCTTCCTTGCCCATAAGGAAAATCCACAAGGGAAGGACTTTTCTTTGCTAATTAATAAATAGGAAAACCTTTCTTTGAATGAAAACACATATCCTTCAGGGAATTGGGTATTTATGTCATCGTGTATTTGTCTTGATCTTTTTTAGATATTTTAGTATGCTTGTGGGAACAATTCCTGTTCATCCTTTCATATAAGGACTCTACCATGTCTGTATTATGAATTCGTATTCGGATTATTCTAATTGAGAGTGTATAAGTGTTGTTACACTACGCAACTATTAGTGTTTAAGAGTCTTTAATAATTTTTTAAATCAAGTTTCATATGCAAATACCATGCTTTCAAACAAAGGGCCATAAAAAATGCCCAGTATCTCAGAACCCCCACTTGATATTCCGGACTTCCTCATTGGACAAGCACATCTTGAGAGGCGTGAATCTCTGCATGCTTTAAAGGCCACACTCCATGTGACCCGCCCCAGACGGTGGTTCGGTCAGATGCTAAGATGCATTGAAGAGTGAGAAAGCGTCAGGCTACCAAAGCTTGTGCCAGGCCTTTTTGGCCTTGACTTTTCAGTTCACCAAAGATTCTCTGAAGCTCAACCCTGGTTCTTTTCATCAACTAATTTCAGCAAGATCTTTGGCCTTAAGATTGCATCGGGAATCTCTTTCAGACAGATGAGACTTGCAAGTATCAAACTTAGTCGTTTTAATTTATGCATTAAGTATCAGTTACACTTTTTTACAAGGTGTGTTTGAACTAAGAATCTGAAGCATCCCTCAGGTGTAGATCTGCTGAATAAGCAAATGGTTCCAAAAATTCATTCTTTATGCCTCTTTCTATACTGAGTTAAACTTTAACCCTTTCCAATACCAACTGTATGCATGTGTGTGTGTGTGTATGTGTATGTTAGACCAGTTTACGTGTATATGTGTATGCTAGACCAGTTTATGTGTTTATGTAGTATGTTAGAAGTGTTTATGTAGTTAATAAAACCTACTTGTATCACACTTGACGTGTTCAATGTTTGCTCATAAAGGAGCAGGAGAGGCAAGATTTACGCTACAAGCTTTTTGTAGAATTGTACAGTAAGAAAGTTATTTCCTTTGACCAGGATATTAACGTTCTTAGAATTGACTGACAGTTGACACTGAGAGGTCAAGTAAATATTTACAGCGGATCTAAATATGAATACTTAATTATAACTAGTTATGGTTAATTTTTCATATTTCCCATGAGCTGATTCATTAATAGGCTCTCTGACTCACGCTGCTAAAGGGGTCATATGATGTTGCTAAAAGAACATGGTTGTGTATTTGGTGTAATGAAATGTACATATGCGTTTTAAGGTTCAAAAAAAACACATTATTTTCAACATATTGTACATTATTGTTTCTCCTCTATGCCCTGCTTTTCTGAAAAGTGTCAATTTTTACAAAGCTCATCGGCCTGAAAAAACGAGGTATACGCTGATTGGCCAGCTATCCAAGTGCGTTGTGATTGGCCAAATACCTAAAGCATGTGACGGAAATGTTACACCCCTACCATACTGTGATGGCGTGTCCGGCCGGAGCGATGAGACAAACATTAAAACGTCCTCATTATACCGTTATATCTATACAAACGAAACTAAAGTCTTAACAGCAATATCAAAATAAAAGTTCGGAACTGTGACAGCAACTAGCCTATTATTAATAAATCATAGTAGTACTATATAATATAATAAATAATAAATAAATAAAATAAAATTATTTTAAGAATGTTTGCCAGAAAAATGTAAATGCACAACAAAGTATACCTGAGAAAATAATAATAATAATAATTTTTTATAAAATCAATTATTTAGAAAATGACTTTGATTATTAAATTTAATGAAACCATTCAAATAGAATCCAGAATATTAAGGAAAACACAGAATTTGGTAAAAATAAAAATACAATTCAGAAAAAAAAGGTTTTCATAGGCAGGGGCGTGTCTACGAGGTAGAAACCCCTGGCCCCCCCTGAAATTTGGCTGGCCACCACAGGTGCCCCCCCTACCAGATGTCTTACCATAGGCTTGTTTTTAGTAAATTTCTAACTGCATCTGGCAGTGGTGCATCCTGGCATGTGTAGGCAGCTGCCTAGGGCCGCTTTCTTCTCTTCTTTATACTTAATTTAGGCGGTTTCTATAGTGTGATCTTAATGACCATGTCCAGAGCGCATAATGTACGAGGACATGTGCGGGAAGAGGAATATTCACTCCCCAAAGCGGATTTCCTCACTCACCAAAACTGGACATGTGCGTTGAAATATTGTTATTTTATGATTGGCTCTGCTCTGTCACTCTTGTTTAGTGGGTGTACACGATGTATTATAACATACATCGTTCCACAAACACAACCCCCGGCACCCTCTTTGGCCAGTGCCCCCGACTGGGCCCCCTGACATGATGAAGACACGCCTGTTCATAGGACATTAAAAATTGTAAGAAACTGCTGCTACATGTGTCGTTATGATTTCACTAATTAGACATGATTTTTGATTAATTAAATGAATTTAACCAATAAAATGGAATCGAGAAAAAAAATAATTCTGTATTAGAATGATTCAGAAATCATTCTAATACAGTGATTTAGTGCTCAGGAAATTCATTAAGGGAAATCAAGGGATTCTTTGATGAATAGAAAAGCTCAAAGTAACAGCATTTATTTGAAACAAATGTTTTGAAACGTAAAAGGCTTTACTGTCACATTTGATCAATTTGATGGATCTTTTCTGGATAAAAGTGTTAAAAAAAACAATACAATGATGTACACTTCAGAAGGTTATCAGATGGTTATTTTAGCTCACAGTAACAACTTCTCACGGTTTCTGTATAAATCTGATTAAGATGTGAAACCTCACACGCCCTCATGAGCTCATCCGTAGTTTTTTATGTGTGACAGAGCTCCTCATTTTAGAGTGATAGAATGATTTCTAAAAGCAGCCCTTTTGTTCTGTATCATCAACACTGGCACCCCACCAGCAATGCTAATATGACTTGAGCTGCATTGATTAATGGATGATTGCGTATAGAAATTAAATTTGGCTGAGACCCAAAACAGATTCTATTCTCTAGTGTCTGTATTGGGTTTGCCTCTGTCCTCCAACAAGAGAAAAATTTGCTTCAACATGGAAACTCGAAATAAAAGGGCCAGTGATTAAATTATGTGAGAAAAAATTACTTTATTATATTTCATGGTAAGAAGGTTCGTTTTTTTTTTGTTTTTTTTAGTTTTTTACGTTTATATCTTACTATAGCATTATAGAAATTAATATAAAAGTTGGCAGTAAAAGATAAAGTGTTGCACATTTTATTAGTACAGTGTTTATGCAATTGTGAAACGTTTGCCCTGCTTTTTATCACTTAATTAGAAACACCACAATTAAATTGTGTCGTCTGTTACACAAGGACTACGCTAAAAACAATTTGGTGTAGAAAAACAATTCTTCAATCCTATTAGATAATCAAAAGTTTTCACGCACACCAAAATACAGGAAATGCATCGTCAAGTACACAAGTGCTCAATTGCAAAGACTGCATGCTGGGTATTGGGACAGTCCCAGCATCTCTACACACAATGCTATGTTTTTCTAGTCATTGTGCTTTTCACCTAATGACTGGGGTCAGGATTAAAATGATGAATCTGACCCAAGATGAAGGCCCCATCACTGTCTTCATAGAGACTTAGCTGGCCTCCTCCTTCTGACCTCAGGACCCTATATCTAAGCTGTCCTGTAAGAAGAATGCGTATCCAGAGCCCGTCTCTATCAATTATGTCTAGTAATTAAGAGTGAGTGTCAACAGGAGATAAAGAGCACCATTGGAGAGACACAAACAGTGGGAAACACACTTCTTCTTCATGGGATTTTAGGCTAATCTCATTTTACTGGAACTGTTCTTCCCTTGCACTCACCTTTGATGTGTAAATTAGGCCAGAATCGAAGAAATAAACACAGTCACAAGCCAAAAGAAAATGGAGGCCTTGGCAGAGCAGATTATTATTATTTTTTTGGAAAAACAAATGGCATGAGTACAGAATTTCTGCTTCATCATGATTGAATTTTACTTAAAAGAGAAAATTTTCAGCACTAGCACAATGCAGTATGATTGTGTCTCCCAGTGGCACCTCCAGGAAATGTTTTATGGGGCGGCCAGAAGGGGGCAATAAAAAAAAAAAAAAAAAAAAAACACTATAGCGTGGCTGAATATGCAACTGACTGCAACTGGCTGCAATTTTGACAAATGTATGTCGTATTACATTCCCACTTTACATGCAATCATTTGCAGCAGCAAACATGTAATTATTAATACTTATGTCAAAATAAAAGCATTGTTCTAGCTTGAGAATGAAACATGTTGACATGCAATTACAGGTGGTGTTGATTTGAAAATGGAATTTACACAAATGTATTCATACTTAGTTTGCGTTGACAATTGCCTGACAATTCATAAACAATATATTCTATCATAACTGTTATAAAACATTTTATTTTAATTTATATGGGCATATAAACGTATATAGAATACTGTATTTTTCACAAGCTTTCATTTAAAAATACAAAATAATGTATTTGAACATTTATAAAAATATACATAATATTCATATTATGTTAATATTATACTGTATATTATTTACTAACCTTTATAATCCATCAATCGATGTTAATATAAATAATTAAAATTAAAAAAACATGAAATTAATTATCATGATAACGATAGTTAATAGTTATGTCTACACATGATCAGATATGGACAATGGCAACTTTTCCATATCCAGCTAATGCTGGAGCCCAACATTTTTATGTCTTAAATGGTTTTGTCTTGTTTTGCCTTATTTTCACTTCAAACATGGTTAGAGAAAATCTTCACAGATGCTGGTCGACGTGTCCTGATTATTTTTTTCTTCTAAATTAGCATGTGTACTGAAGCAGTTAGCAAAGGTCTTCAAAGGCTTTTCCAGGACTTTATCCAAGCATCTGAGACATGCTGAAAAAAGACCTCAGCTTAACATGAGGGACAAAGAGATTTACAGTGAGATTTGGAGTATAATTCAACCATCTTCTTTAATCTCTGCATGCCACATAGCTTCCTCCAACTGGGCAACCATTTTCCAAAGTCAGTTGTAACCATTTCTGCTCCATTTAAATAGCAAATTATTAAATTATCCTCACATGTATTCTTATTTCCTCACGCTGCAGTGTGAATATTAAGAAGCTGAATGAATGTGGGGTAAATAAAGCCATCAAAATGTTTTGACTTCTCGCCTTTGCAGTCTCGCCGGCATTGTAATATTGTCTGCTCTTCCCCGCTCGAAAAAGGATCTTAGATGAGCTGTTGGCACTACAGCCTGAAATATAAATGTGACAAAATAAATTATACATTGACACTACCGCAAAGCCTGTTTCAGGCGTCAGGCGGTTTTGGTTCAGAGGAAACCCAGTTATCTTTTTTGACACGGATATACATGCTCGCCATGATCCGTGCTCCAAAAACAATGTGTTATCGCTTGAGGTCTGTCTGCATTTAATTTTAACATCAGTACCTGCATAGCTCTCTAGTGAGCGCAATTGACGGGCATCTACATTTGAAATAAACAAAATGAGCGCACAATCGATGCAATATTAAAGCCCCCTAAAACAACACCCTTTTTACTTGTGAAAAATACATTGTACATAGCGGAGCTTTCGGAGCATGTCTTTTTAATGATAAATGAGCTACTGCTAACCCTCTCTTTCCATTACTGTGTATTCGGTGGCGCATTACCATCAAAAACAAAACACTGTAGGGGGTGCGAATGATGAATGTTGATCGTGGATGATTAAAAGATCTCTGTGATCCTGCTTTTAAGAAATAGCAGAGTAGCATGATACAGGGTACAGCGATCAGTTATGGCGCCTCCGTCTCATATACTGTACAACGCGACATACATTCACATAAAAAAATTCACATTAATTCAGCGATGGAGTTACACTCATGGGACACTGTACTTTGCAATCACAAAAGTACATTATTTCCATATCTTTCGCGTATGATTGCACTAAATCTGTCAAAATACAGGTTGTCCCAAACCTGTATTAATTTTTTTCTTGTGCTGAACACAAAAGAAAATATTTTGAAGAATGTGGATAACCAAACAGTTGCTGGTCCCCATTGACTTTGATAGTGGGAAAAATACTATGGAAGTCACTGGGGACCAGCAGCTGTTCGGTGACCCACATTCTTCAAAATACCTTATTTTATGTTCAACATAAGACCGCAACTTCACGTTTAAAACAACTGAGGCGTGAGAAAATGATGGACAGAATTTTCTTTTTGGGGGAACTGTCTTTAATGTTAATAAACAACAAAACCAGAGAAAAATCACTCACGGAACTCTTGACTGAAGACTTTTGTACAGTTGCTTAATCAGAATCAATGTATAACTGAAGAATATTGTGTATATAGTGATTTATATTTATATTTGTTAATTCAGTTTCTTGAATGTTGCTAAATACACCTACTGCACCTGAAAATTAAAGCACTGTTTGTATTATTTGTATATTATGTGTATTTGTAATGTGTATCTTTGTTCTTATTTTTTAATAACAAAGATAAAATAATTACAAAAATTAGCTGTTAATTTGAAGGTGAACTTAGAGTCCATCTGTTCAGAGGTGTTTTTAATCAGTGAGATGACTATAAGGTGTCAGTGTGTGCTCTGTTTTATTTAAAAAACAGGGATCTATCAAAGCCTGATCATGTTTGTGGAAGTGTATCATGGCACAAACAAATGAGATCTCTGAGGACCTCAGAAAAAAAGTTGGTGTTGCTCATCAGGCTAGAAAAGGATTCAAAGCCATCTCTAAAGAGTTTTGACTCCACCAATCCACAGTCAGACCAAAATCAAATTCAAGGACGCGATAGGTTCTCGCATTAGCTGCTCAAAAAAGCGTATATTATCATACTCTTGTCCTTAAAAATGACAGTAATAGAGGAAAATTGCACCAAGTAAGAGATGCAACATGATTGAGTCTTATTTCGCGGTTTGTTGTCCCTCTGTGTGCACAGGATAATAAATATAATCATAACGCAAAATGCAGTTTACTCAAAGATACCTCTAATCAATTAATCTCAACCCGCTCCAAGTTTCAAACAGGGATATATTTAACCCACATCACATATACCTTTCCTGTGAGTGTGCACATACAGTGCAGTGTTTTGCCATTTTAAATTTCCCAAAATGCATTGACCCTACAAAAACAGCTTGCATACATTTGCTCCTCCAAGAGCAAAATCAATTAGGTGAGTGACCCCTTTTGTCACAAGGCGTTTACACGGCATGTTTATTTGTTGCTTTCTCCACCAGTCAACATGCTCTTATTCACCATGATCAAGGTTACTCTCCTCTATTTATTCTGCATTACCGAGCCGTCACCACAAAACCACTTCCCTCCTTCCGAATCCGGACTGATGCGCAATGACCCGACTACCGTGGCCAATACAACTGCGGCGAGAAACCAAATTGCCTCACTGACTCGGCCTCCGTAAATACTTAAATTGCCATAGACAGATTGGACATCGGTCCCCACTGGACACAATTAACCACAGACATGTAGCAAGTGAGTCCCAAAAGATCCCTCTGCCCTTCAGAGTTATCAGGTGTGCCTGCGGGACCCTGATAAGACTAATAAAATGTGGTTGGGGCACAGTGGAGGAACGCTCCATTCATCCTCAGAACAAGCCTTTATCATGTGATCTCCCTCATCCTCTGTCAATATTCCCCAAATGTGCAACTGTATCAAGCAAATTACTGGCATCAAAGGCAAACGGTAGTCAAATCGGGGCGAGTCGAAGGGGTTGAGTGTTTAGGTGGCACGAGTGGGCGATGGATCTTTGTCGTGAGTGAAAAGAAAGGAGAGGGAGAAATCCTCTTATGGGTGGAATACTGATGAGAGCGTGATTGAGCTGGTGTGCTAGCGATGGAGAAGTGATGTCACTGATGAGGCTATTGCAGGCAGCTGGAAATGACAGCAGAAGCCTGACACCAGCTCTGCCTTCTGACTCAGACAGTCTCCTGCTGCTCACCTCTCACACTGCACAAAGCATCTGAACTGGAGTCAACAAAATCTCTGGAGGTTCCTTTTGTCGCACCGACATTCGCTAATGGCTGAGAACGCGACTGTAAAAGAGGCCGTTTAGCAGCTTTGTAAGCGCAAAAAAACAAGCGAGGAAATCCCAATCTGCTACAGATTATACCTAATAACATCACAGTATGGGAAACACATGAATGCTGCATAATTTCAAAGCCCTATTTACATACCAAAGAAAACAAACTCTCTGTAACAATCATGTTCGCGTTGTACAAGTATCCAAATGTGACATTCAGACAAAAAAAAAAGGAAGGAAAAAGCAGATCATGACATTTTAACCATATCAAAGATGAAGAAAAGCCAATCAAAACATGAATATTAGATTTATTTTTTGTCCACCAGAAAAGGGCCCTGGCTCACTCATCCAAGGCATGAAATTAATAGCATTCAAAGCAGCAGGCAAAGAGGAAATGTGTTTCTCTAGATCCTCTGCTTCCTCCCCGCCCCAGG
>JADLZN010010257.1:600000-864614 GCA_018155175.1 Sinocyclocheilus anophthalmus | reverse complement strand
GCATATTTCAGTTTTTCTTTTTTAATAAATCTGCAAAAAAAATGTCACTGCAATATCTGGTTTTTCCTCGCTCGATATATATGTGGGTGCTAGTCTTGTGGGCTACAATAAATGAGGAACAAATACTGACCTATTTATAAGTAACACGAATTTGTAGCAAGCATGGCTGCAATATATACAAAGAGAAGAAAGATTCACGCTAGTGAAAATTGAAGGGGGTCTGAAAGAATACTTCCTTATCCAATGTCAGTAATATATAATATAGTCAGATATTATGAATAATATATAAGCCTATGCGATTTTAGGTATCTCGTTCTCTGTTACTCGCAGGAAGCCCCGCGCTGCAGGTGCGTGATGGGATGAGAGACACTGGTGCCGTGGAAACACGCCACGCACGAATAAGTTCACTGCTTAGTATTGCACGCATTTTTTTGTGCAGTGTAACATCTGTTAGCCATTTCTACCCGGATACACCACAAGTTAGTAATTTTTAAAGGAGTCACAAGACCTGCATCGCTCTATTTTAATTCAATCTAAATTTATAAAATAAGCTTGTCACGTGTTAACGGGTTAACCATTTCGGTTTAAGAAGCGTCACGTGTATGCACGCGTTAGGAAACATACAAACAAGGAACATCCCTATCTTCAAAGCAAATTCATGTTAACATGCCCCTTTTGCCACCTACTGGCGTACAAGTAAAATCGGTGTGGTATAAACCTTCATGGGAAGTGTCAATTACTTGCAAAAATGTGACTTAATCTATGAAGTATGGAGCCCACCCGAATTTGGTGTTTCATCATGAACTATGGCCACGTGAATGGTAGATCGGATCAGCTAGGGGAGGAATGAACGGCTGCGTTCTCCAGTACAATGGCGTTAGAATTGTGTCGTGTGCGATTAAGGAAATAGTCTGCCCTAAGACACGTCACTTGAATTTGAAAAATTTGCGATAAAGCAACAGTTACTCACAACTATCTTCTTCATTGTGTGTAGCCGCGACCACAACTGTGCACAAAATAAAAAAAACACTTGTGGCCTGGTAGGCTGTACAAAAGAAAGAGCGCTGCGTGCGAGGCCTACGAAGGAGCGGGAGAGAGGGACGGCCTAGATGAGCGGCGGTCGGGCGGGACCTCCTAGAGTGGGACGGAGGGGCGGGAGAAATTAGACTAAAACATAAAGGAGCAGGCGGCGGGCGTGGGTTGAGTGAGCGAGGCGGAGCTGTCCCTGGGCTTGAGAACAGCGGGTTGAGGGGATTTTTTCGACGAGGAGCCGTTTCGGATTATTTGCTTGACCGACGGCTTGCGGACATATTACTTTCTCTAGCAGATGGTGTGAACGACTGGTGTCTGGACTCTTTGCTTCGTCCGGGTGAATGAAAGTTACTCGAACTGAGTGAATGCGCATATGCACGACACGTGAGTTGTATTTCCTAAGCGTACCGATGCAGGATGCAGGCTCCAGGCAATGACACGAAGCGGATTAGAGGTTACGTGACGAAATATCGGAATGGCCAAATCAAAAGTAGTTTCGCTTTCAGCACCACATGAGAACACTACAGCGGCCTTTCACGAGCATGGCGGCAACGCTTGCGTCATTGACCAAAAAATATATACTACAGGAGGAGATAAAGTAGGTTACGCCGTCCGTCTTTTGCGTGAAGCCATTTGGGCGGCGTTATGCCAATTACTTTCCACATATCGGGCAGTAAGACAGTTGTGGGGGCATTGTTTTAGAACGAGCCTTTTGGTATTACGCGTAGGCGTGGCTCTGACTTTAACTTTTATAATTAGAATATCTCTTTCGGATACTTTGAGCTTAGTCTTTGCAACTTTACAGATCTTCTTATGCACCAAGAGCTTATAACACTCAAAAGAGACCAGGAAGGAGATTAGAAAGTAATTGGCTATTACATAAGAACGAAATTGATGTTCAGGCCATGGAAACAATTCGAATCCAGTATAACTCATCCAAACATTAGGAGTTAAGCTTTATATTTGGACCCAAAAGTTGGGTTGAAAACAGTGAAAACACAGCATTTTTTAGAGTGTTAGGCTAGGCTACTTGTTGCACAGTTTTTTCTTTCATTTTAATTTATTAATTATTTAAGTAAAAATATATTTATAGGCCTATTTATTCCTTTTATTTATAGCTTTATTATGATTTTCTCTGTTCACAGAAGCGCTGCATGTGCGTGTGATGACAACTCCTCAGTGTTCTTTGTTTATGCTAGCTTTTGTAACTGCAAGAATTTATGCGCTGGGAAAACATGACGTTGTTGAGGAGTATTTGAGAAGGGTCACAGGCTCAGACACGTATCATCTAATTTTAATTTGATAGGTCCTTTTCTTCTCCTGCGTAATTGTACACAAATTCATTGGCACGTTTCGTATACGGGTTATAGGCGCCTATACTCACACAGTAGGGGCCATAGGTGAGGAGAATAACGGCATTGACAGCCAATTTTCCAATACAGGCCTAATAACAAGCATAATTCAGAATCGAAAAAAATTATAATATATTGTACCTGCACCGCTGCTATGGAATAGCCTATTGCTTGACGACAAATTAGGCCAAGTACAAAAACAATTTCTTATGCATAATTCTCTTTGTCGATGAACAAACACAGTGCAAAAGCGCGAGGGCAACTAGTCAGTATGCATGCCCCGTAAGGAAATTTATATTGGTCATCAGTTTCAACATCCTGCTCTCTGGATATAAGTATAGGATAGAACGTATAATAGAGAAGTCATCTCCAGGATTTTTACAAGGAATTAAATGATAAGGGGAGGGTAAATAGCACAGCTCTCGGAATGAATCCAGGATGGAAACTAGAGTTGGGCGTTATGCTCCCCATAGTCATATCATCAGCGATGAGATGCAGATACAATTATATTCGAACTAAGGCTAATGATTTCATTATTTACTTACTTTACCGCAAGAACAGTCCTAACTACCATGTCCGGGTAAGGCCTCAAAGCATCCACTAATGTTACTGCAACATACTATATTAACTACACAACTTATATCTTCCAATCTCAAGCTTCACACAGTACTGTCATTTATGGATGTCATGTATACAAATACTTGTTCTATACTCATGAACCTGAGGCACTTTGGAGGTACTTCATGATAAGTAGAATGTAAAACACATTGTAATGCGATCCATTATAATGCTTACATTTCCTCAGTTATTCAAAAAAGCAGCTACAGAAAACGAGCAAAAACATTTACCTTATCACAAGAATATCTCATGAACATTCGGGTATACGTGACGCACGAGTAAAAGAATGGAGTAGACAATGTTTTAATAAAACACTCACGTTATAATCATGTGTGAAGCTATCTAAGCACTGTTTAGAACAATCAAATTTATCGAAGAGTTCTAGCGAGAGGGCACTGGTTAAGAACAATGCAGGGAATGATACCACAGCAAGCACTTGTCCAATACACCCTTGTGGCCCTCTCGAAAATGAAGGAATGTCAGTGTTTCTCATAGGTTTAACGGTTTGTGGGGGGGTCACTTGTGACCCTTTTTTTTAAGCCAGTGGGCGCATTTTATTAAGTGGACTTTGGAATTATGCATGGCAAAACCCTGATGTACGGGTGCATTAAACGAGCCTTGAAAGATTCAAAGACAAGTTGTTTAAACTATCCACTAACTGGAACCTGGTTGCGACTATCTTCGATAAGAAGAAGAAGTCGTCTCCGGACTATAGACAAACTAGGATGGAATGAGGTGTGAGTAATTTATGGCTAAGTGTTTCACATTTTGTGGGGTGCAATTAACCCCTTAATGTTTTGTCTCGTCGTTACTGAACTAGGCAAGGGACACCTGGCATACCAGTATGGTGAGGGGGGATACATCAATTTCGGCGGCAGCCACGCTTGAGGTATCATGTTGTATGTTCAGGGTCGGAGTCGATCCAAATTGGGAGTTGGGGCAGATTGGACCATTGCATGTCTGAGTTATAGAACTTCCTTTTCATGGGCGAATCATAGCCTTTTGTTTTTGGGCCATTTTTTTTCTCTTTGTTTGCTGAAATGGCAAATATCACGAACGCACGGGATAGCTGGCAAAGCACCTGCAGACACCTCGGCTTTTTCAGGACCGCATGAGCTTCACGTTAAAAAAATCACACGGGCGTACTACTTTGTCACGCAAACTTCAGGCGGGAGCATAGAAGATATAGAAACAATAATCTAGAACGGTAATGTGAAGAAAATCTAGATTCGCAAATAGGTTTTTGTTTGTAAAACAATGACGTGAAACACAACAAAAAAAAACACAATTATTCGCCGAAATACCACATAACTTATAATGTTCTTTTAGCAACATAATGAATGTCTCTTAAGGCAATAATAACAGTCCACTATAATTCTCTTTTTAAATTAATGAATCACCAGTTAAACAGTTAATGTTGTTTTGGGAAAATATAGAGGGGAGTTAAATTACAGAATTAAGAAATTGATGAGATATTATTGGTAGGAATTATTCTCCTTAAAAAAAAAGGTTTAATCATTTTAGTAGCTTTAGAAGGGTAAGTTTAGACATTCTATAGTATAACAAAGTATGTTATATTCTTGCCCATAATGTCTTCAAGATGAAAACGCGGGAACTGTTATTTGCCGTGTCTGAATTGATCCTTAACAATTTCTGTGTGATGATGTGATTACAAGGTTAGGAGGGAGAGTGTTACTCCAATGAAAACAGTAAAATGCTCATTAAGTGACTCTCAGAGACAGTTCTGGAGATGGTGTTGTTATGTGTAGCATGTCCTAAATAGGGCTAGAGAAGGCAAAGGAGTTAATGTACAAATCTACACACGAGAGCGTTGCACGTGCGCCATTCAATTAAAACCCAGAATTCATATCAGATTAAATAGTCGTTTTGCGGCCCTAATATTTACAAATACTAGTGGGAGTGGGAGTGTACTCACTTGTGTGTGCGCGCGCATCGGGGCGGAACTCCGCTGTGCGCGATACAGAGTAGGGATGGGGAGTCGACTCCAAAAATCGCTGATGTCTTCACTGATTCTTAAATCCCTATAGTGCATGCATGGCAGTTGAGTGCTTTATCAGCAAAGAGTAGGGCTGGGTATCGGTCAAAAATTTTCGATATCGATACCGACACCTTGACGTTTCGACGCACCGGTTGCCATTTTGGTTGCATATGCTCCCGAAATTTAATCTGTGCGACCTCAAAATATATTTGGGAGCATTTGTGCGAGTGCATATAATTGTTGTCGTGCGACCTGTTTTCATTTTTCTAAAAACGTTCAGAGTATGTGCCTTCTGAGGCACCTGTCTGCCGTTCTATGAAACGTTAGGCTACATAACCAATTAAACTTAATCTTTACATTCTTAACTTTAATGAAGATTTTAGATTGGTTAATATTAGCTGTCAATCACCCAGTCACTGCTTTCCGCTGTCAGGTGACAGGGAGCTAACTACCGCGGGGAATGTAAAGGGCTGAAGAAGAGAGAAAATAAAAAAAGAAACTGACATTTTTTGTGAACCACCTAAAGTTACAAATAATGGTGCTGGTGATAGCGATCATGTGGTGAATGTTGATCCACCAGCCGAATAGAAGGCGTACAGTTTTCGGAGAGAGTGGTTGAAAGCCTTCTAGTGGTTCTGCTATGAAAATGGTTCTATGCACTGCGTTCACTGTAAAGCCTGTGGGACGGAGTTTGCAGGTTACATCGTTCGCCACCGAATCTACACATTTCGTAATTGTTGTTTTACGATGTGCGGTTTGACATTATCGGGTATATTGCAAAGTCAAATCCAAACGAAACACCTAACAGAGAGTGCACGCTCACATGACGTGAAGTCTGTTAGGTTAGATTAGTGTGCGTGCGCATTTAGAGTGCGTTCTTTAATGGCATGATTCAGTTGGTTCAATCGCAATGACTCACTTATTAACAGTGACTTGCTGCCACCTACTGGCGGTTTTAATTTCACATTTAAAGTTTCAAATATTTCAAATATCAGTATTCGACGTTTTATGTTTACAATATTAAAATATTATTTATGCATGTGTAATTGCAGGTTAAATGCATTCATATCTTGCATTAAACAAAATACATGTGTAAATACATCTAAATGCCAATTCAGATGCAGCTTATGTCTGGATTGCAAAGATGAATTTGTTGATTGATACTTTCATTTGCTTGATAACTGCCCAAATGTCTTATTATAATTGACTGATTAAATATAAGAATTTGACTCAAATGATAATGCACACTTTTAGATTTTTAGTAAAAATGACCATATAAGGTAAAAATCTATTTAAACTTATTGGAAAAGATTCATTTCTATCAGTATGAACTGACCACACAGAATATGAAGAATATAAAGGAGTCAGCTGTCCACTGTAGTCCTTAAGATATCAGCACAGTAACACTCAGTCAAATTATTGTTATCGATAAAAAGATTCCCAGAAAATTATCGAGATATAATTGTTTTGTCAATATCGCACAAGCCCTAGGCTGCCAGTTGTTCGGTGCAACTCGCCAGAGCGATTGTAGCACTTCTTTAAGAGACCGCATACACCATCCTAACTCAGCAAAGAAGTTGAGCTGACTGTAGGTTATTTACAAGAAGAAATCTGTCAGTGTTCTTTTGATTTCGCTTACTTATTCAAGCCTTCTTTTAGCTCGCGGGTGGTGAGAGGGAAAAGTGTGCCAAAGTGAATGAGGAAGTAAGAGATTGAAGCAATATAACCAATACAAAATCTGCCATTGAAAGTTTAAGAATGTAAGGACAATCATGGTAGATATAATTTGTAGTTGTGGTGCTACAGTAGAACATTTTGCTGGTGTGCCTTGCTAACGTTTTGGAATGTGGGTGAGCACCAGTGCTCCAAGTAAAAATAACACGTTAATTCGAGCACCCGGATTTTGTTGACCCGGATATTTGTTCGATGACAAAAGTTTTATGAAATCAATTTTAACAAGATTGCATTATCTAAAAAAAAAAAACTTTGGCTTTATTTTTCAGCTTGATGTTTATACAATCTCAAAGACTCAAAAACTCCTGAGTCACGGACATACGTAGAGGTTAGACATAATGTAAAGCCAGACTGAAATGAAATCACAGTGCAAATAGTTTTAATAAAGCTCAAAATAGATTTATAATCAAAAGAATGACTTGTTTATAGTTTACAGACGTAAATCTGTTAGGCTACATTTACACTAGTGTGTGTTCGTTTTAAAATGCATAGCTCAAACAGAATCATGATTTCTATTTATTTTCCACTGATTTGCTGATGAGCATTAGCAGCTTTCAGCGCTGTCTGCCTGTGTTCTCTCTCTTCCATGATCGCTGCTCTGAGTCAGAGTCAGAGGTGAGTCAAATATATTTTAGCTTTTCAGCGCAAAGTTACATGGCCAAAAAACACGAACATAGACTGGCACTCGGAAGTTAGTTACAACACGACAATGGTGGTCTTAAAGAGTTTTGGATGGGTAAAAAGCGGAATATATAAGATCACTATTTATTGTCTTATGTAGCTGCTGGCTACAGTTGACATGATATGGTCACAAAACGCGCTTCGGTTCGTGTAGGATGAAACGGAATTGCGATCATTCGATTGGAAACTCCACGCAGGCTCACGATATATCTCCATTGGAAATGAATGACTTTCGGTCTGTCGCTTGTCAGAGATAGTGCAAAGCCGGCTTGAAACGCAGTGGAAAACGCCAGTATGACGAGGATCGTTTACATTTTAAAACAAACGCACCAGTGTAAACGTAACTTAGCCTTGCATCTAAGGGGGCTGGGACGCATTTGTTACGCGACAGCTGTTGAACAATAGTGCAGCCTAGCATTGCTCGGAGGTAAAGAGGTGGTGTACCTCAGAGAGGTGTTTGACTTGCGGCGGAGCTCGGGCTGTGCGTGCAGACTGTCGAGTCCCAACCGATCGGCATGCATTACAGTTACCACGATTTGAGCTATCGCACTTAAAGGAGAGCAGGAACTGGCTCGGCCCACTTATGAACGTTCGTAATCGCGATCTCAATGTCCGGATGTCAAACATATCGATCGATACGTGCGCAGCATCGAATAAATCTTCTAGTCGAAACACAACTCTGTGTAGTGTCCTGCAGCGATCTAAGTGCCGAAAAGCTATACTTGAGGCCGTGCCGCGCGTCCACAGTACGTCCAGTCACCCTTTACATTCAGGAGGGCTTGCGGACAGACCGCGCACCGTTCGAGGCAGGCAATTTTGAGACCCGCGTCCCACGCGGACGGTCGCGTAACAGCGCATGCGTGAGTGAAAAGTTTGAGACAGAGCGCACGTCAAACTGCACATGTGTCGAGCTTGTCCATCCACGTTCATCCGCGGTTGAGTATACTTTGAAAGCTGAAAGCGGAACGGAACACGGAAAGTGAAGTATACCCGGGCCTTTATTGGCTCACTGACGCTGATGAGATTAACCCCTTAGGTATCGAAATTTGGTACCGAACGACAAGACGTTTTTTTCGATACTTGATGGTATCGAGGCAATTCGGTCAGTGCCTAAAAAGTATCGAACTCGATACCCAGCCCTAGCAAAGACGTGAACGAAATTAAGGGAGGATCCGTTTGCAGTGCAGTCCATGTGCGGTTCTTAGCCTATGCTGTGCAGAAGCAGCACGGGCTCAGTGTGCTTTATTAAGCCTGTGTTATACTTTCCGCATGAGCAATCCGGACGTGTACACAGACAGCGCGCACGCGGAAAAAAGTATAACTCAGGCTTTAGTGTGTTCAGTGCGCTATGATTCGCGGCTAATACCACCATTAGCCTATTTTGATTTCAAATTTGAACGTTGTTACTAATTTTTTCTCTCTCTCAGCATAGTGATTATCTTTTCACACAGTAATACTATATTTAATAGACATTCATGTTTAAGCGCAACATTATTAAATGCATTTTACTTCGGTACTTATATATATATATATATATAGTGTTTATATATCGAGATGCTCAAGCAAGTGGCAAAACATGTAAACACAGCCTACAGTAAACTTTTCTTACGTTAAAAGTTTGTAGGCTACCACAATTTTAAATTAAAACTAGAAACAGCCGTCTCATGCATTTACATTACAAGTAACCCTGCTGGTCATAAAAATAACTTTTTCTAACTCCACGAGTGCTTTCGGTTACAATGTTTATCTAAAAGTTTAGGGTACTTTTCCTTGCTTTACCCATATAGCTAAAAAGCGGTGTTAAAAAACTTTAGGCCTACTTATTTGCATTTATAGTGTATTTAATACATTTCGTATCAATCCATGTACATTTTTAACGTGAGCAATGGCCTGTAACTTTAATTCAGCGTGTGCAGCACAGCAAAATAGACTCCGTGCAGAAACAATCGCTGCAATGCTGCAGACGCACCGCTCGGAACGCATCGAGTGAACGCTTAACATGGGACAGGAAAAAAAGCACGCACTGCAAACGGAGTGTGTGTGAAACAGGTGTGGAATAGTAAATGTAGTTTGTAATTATACATGCTTCTGTGACAGCTTTGTATGATTGATGTTTTGTTATGCAATGTTAGCCTATGTTTAATGCACTCAGTAGCTTATAGGCTACATTTGGTTTTCAATATAGGCTATTCAATCATTAAACTAAGCTTAAATCAGGCCTACATTCATCTGTATTTGTGTATTTAGGCCTATTGTATTTATTTTTTTAATAATGCTGTTTAAGATTATGGGTTTAGCGCCATCCCCTGACCATTATGTGACGAATTCATTAAAGAATATATTATTATTTTATTTAATTCTGAGAGAACATTCCACCACGGCTGTTTTTCATGACTTTTCCCTCAGCGAAATTAAGTGTTGACAACAGCAAGCAACGGTGATAGCTCATTTAAAGGTAACGTAACCGCTAGATTGGACTAATTTGGACAGTCACATTAAAAGGAGTCGAGGAGTCGATTCCATCGACTCCTATGGTGGGAGTTGAGAGGCTAATCGGAGTCGACTCCACAAGAAAGCTGGATATCCGAACACAATGACCACCTTAATACAGGTAGGCGACCATGTAAAAACAGAGCGACAGAAATTTTTAACTTGTCGTGCGTGTAAAGATAAAGATTAGATAAATAACATAAGGCTATTTTGTTTGTTTAATAAAAGAACAAGGTATAGACCATAGACTGTATAAATGGTCAGACATCGGCTCGTCAGTGACGTACATACTGTAAGATAGACTTCCGACGAGCGTTTTGAAGCCTAAAGTAGGCTGAGCCAGCCGTCGCCATCTTGGCAGCGCGTCACCGCACGTCACTCCCAGATAATCGAAAAATGGGCAAAGAGGCGGGAGCAGGCAGCTGAAATCACGCCCACTTAGCTCGACGTGACAGCAGCAGCAATCCACACGTCACTCAAGTGGCCACGCCCTTAATTATGCAGAATTTTAAGGCTAAATATAATTTAAACGGATGAGTTATAAAAAAAAAAATCACCCCCCTCACAGTTGTCATGAAGGGCAAAACTTAGCTATATAGACCAAAATAATTTTTTTAACCAGGTTGTAAACATGTTTTTTTCTGCTGTAAATGTGGGCATTTAACATGGGGAGTCTATGGGATTGAATCCATTTTGCAGCCAGCCTCTAGCGGCCAGATGACGAATTACAGTTTAAGTCACTTCCTTGTTGGCTTCACGAAGAGGACTGCGGACGAGAAGAGCGGGAGGTTGTACCGATCGGTATAGACATGTTCTATAGGAAAGGTAACTTTAAATGATTTCTTTTGTGATCTGGCGCTATAGAGAAAATACATTTTACTTGACCTTCAAGGGGGGCGGGGGAATGCGTGAGCGGAGGGAGGGCGCCAGCCCCCCTAACCTAAATGGCAGGGGAAAAAATGAATGTGAATGTGCACACGTCAACAAACACTAGTCAAATTATAATGATCGACCTGACTATTTCAGTAAGGAAGATAAAAGACTAATGGTGTTTTTTCTAGGGACTTCTAGTGTCCGCATCTGAACTATTTTGCCGCAAACAACAATTTGCCACATGTAAAGTAATATTTAAACATTTAGGACATCAATATTTACAGCTTGTAATTTCTCAAGTCTTGAGAAAATAATAGTTAGTACATCACAAAAACACATTTATATTTTTAAATGCTTTTCTTGATCTGAAAAGATGCAGTTCAACCGTGCTTGTAGTGTGGTAACGTTACAAATGTTTAACTTAAGACTGCTACATTAGATTTTGATTCACTCAGATTTTTACAGTTACAGTTTATTATTCAATAATGACAAACTAGTAGACAGTCAGACATCTGGACCCTGTGAAGAGAACTGTGAAAAGCCATCACATTCACTTCACAATGAAAAGGAACACCTCAACGAAGGCCCAATTATCACTCTGACAAGATTCATAAAATATTTACAACCCAAATTTAAATATTCAACACACATTATACATACGGTACCAACCTGAGTGCTATAAAGGGAAGCCCAGTGAGGTATAGTTAGCTAAACTAATTATGGCTGCTCCAGCTCATCAGTAATTGACAGGAAGGTGCCGGTTCCTTTGCGTTTAGCTGTGTTCTCACACTGCTCTGATATGCTCTGACATGCTCTGACAGGTGTCTGACAGCCAATCAGACTGTGCGAAGGCACCATGACAACATCTGCTTGCACAGCGACTCACGGTGAAGGATGGCTTGTAAGGGGTACTCCAACGAGACTCTGGACCTGCAGATCATGCACAAACGACCAAATACCTCATGCACATCCTCACCTCTTATTTACATTCATAACAGACACAAATCAGTACTAGCTTCAGTGAATATCCAAGAAAATACCTGAACAAATTGCGTATGTGAAATATTTGCATGCATATTTTATTACCCGACATTACCAGATCAACAGGCCATTCATTTGGATGCCAAATGTGAAAAGAGATATTAGGACAACCCCCACATAATAGGAAGAAAAAAAAAAAAAAATCCTGATGAGTGTTAGTGTATGTAATTGTTCAAATGTACTAATCGAAAATTGTTGGCCAATCAAGTCATTAAAGCATTGCTAAAGTAGACAGGAGAAAAAAAATAAAGTGTTTTGAAATGTTTCTAGCTTTTGTGTAATAACAACCTGAGCCACATTAAAGCAAACGTCATATGGGAACTTTTTATGTGTTTAAAGGGCTGGTTTATAGTTCACCCAAAAATGAAAATTGATGTTTATCTGCTTACCCCCAGGGCATCCAAGATGTAGGTGACTTTGTTTCTTAAGTAGAACACATTTGATGATTTTTAAGTCCAACCGTTGCAGTCTATCAGTCTTATAATGGATGGCAATGGTAACTAAATCTATGAGCGCTGTAAAAATAACAATGGAAACAGACATACTATTCCAAATTAAACTGCCGCGGCGCGTGAGACAGATTGATTCCTAAGACACAGAAACGATCTTGTTTCGTGCGAGAAACCCGAACAGTATTATATCATTTTTTACTCTAATACAGCACTATGTCCAAATGTTCTTTAGTGCGTCAGCAGCGACCGGCTTCCGATTTAACGCGAAGCGCCAGAATTGATACTTCGCACATATGTACGTCACTCATTTGTGGTTAACACATGTTGCACAGTCAAAGTGTAAGGGTTTCGGACGGGCCTAATCACACACTGAGTAGCCTAACTTGCAGCTGATTCTGTGATGTTGCAAATACACGACTTAAAAAACTAAAAGATGACGTTCTCTCAACAAAAATCCTTCGGGGTAGTTGGGCGATCACACCAGTTGTTTGTCACAAGGTGGCTGGTTGTTGTATGAACAAGTATAGATTCGCAATAGATACCAAGTTGTTGTCATTTTTTTTTTTTTTTTAGTTCACTTATTTGTGTTGTTTAAGATAGATGTAAGAAATAATAAAGTTAATTTTATCCCACTAAGCCTTGGCATTATCATGTAATGAGACTTTATTTTATTTCCGTCCCCAGAAATTGCGGATGTCAGGGTGGCACATCAGTGCATCTGGATTTTTCCTAAGTCACTTCTTTCATTTCCTTTAATAAAATCCCGAATTTTGGCGCATAACATTTATTTTGGTGTGTCTTCTACAAAATACTACTACCAACACTGAAAGTATAATTCCCTTAATCCACCACAATGCAATGGAAACATTTACTAACGTTCGCTACACCTTCTGTCCAAGCAGTTACGAACATTAAACTATGATTCTAAAGGAAACAGATATAATTTTTCCATGTAATTCTATCAGTAGCAAAACAATAAAAACATCTTGTGTGGGTTAAATTCTCATATGCGTTGCTACATGATAAATTGTTAATAAATCGGGATAAAACAGGGGCAGAGATTTTCTGTCCAAAAATCATAACGCTCGTACAATTTATTCTGACGCTGAATTTCCATCTCCTAATGTCTCAACGGTTCTCAAGTCAGATATAAGATTGTCTAGGTCACGCATGCTCTGCATGGGAGGAAGAGATAACAGGATTTCACGGATTTCGACAAATGTGAGTAAGTTTGTGGCTTCTGTCCAAAAGTTTACGAACATTAAAATGATACGAACGCGGTAAACTTTGGTTAAGTGAACATTAAATAGGATCATTGTGGTGAGAAAGGATAAAAGAGTGTGCAAGTCGGATGATTGCTAGTGGTTTCGGACCGAAAGCGGCATTCATCGTGAAAGAGTATGCATGCATGGTGGTTGTATACATTTTTGACAGATTCTGCACATCTTGTTCGTAAATTAGACGGAAATTTTAAGTCTGTCCAACTTCGAACGTTGTTTGATGATTATTATTGTCTCAATAAGCTGTTCATGAAAGTCAACATCGGCAATGATTTTGCTGACTTTTATTCCGTTTTTTTTTTTTTTTGATGTTCGTAAGAATATAGCTTAGGCTGTCGAAATTAACACGTTAATAGTGTGTTAACACAATCTCACTTATGCCATTAGAATAAACTGTCGGCGTTAATCGCATATGTTTTTAAACAGTGAACTGGGCTATAATGTTAAGGAACACACGCAGATTTTCCGCACTGACGGCACACGCTAGTTTAAACAAAAGCTTTGTGGTAAAATGAAGCTCCACACCCTGTCAAGTGTACCTTCATCATGTCCAAATTATGTAGGCCACAGGCGATGCGCGAGTTTACTTTCAATTCCACCGGAGCTCTGTTTGATGGCAGCTAGAGCGTACCGTGAATTTGTGCTCATTTCCTTGCCTGTATTGGTCGATTAGCCTATCATGCGATTCAGCGTTACCTCACTTAATTGACCAATCAAGAGTCAAACTATTCCTGAGTGCAAGTGTAGCCAACAGCTCAGCAATAGCCTATAGTCTTGTGTATTATTTCTCCAAATCATATTTAGCACATCATGCCTAATAAATGTCTGAAGTAGCCTATATTCATTATTTTAAAAGGAACACACCGGCAGGCCTAATATGAAATCAAAAAACTTTTCCAAATATTATGTAGGCCACCATTCATGCAGCATCATATTCTGTAAATCAGGCTATGTAAATTGCAGCCTATCATAGAGAAGATAATATCCTTATCTTGTAATTGACATGAACATGGAGACTAACAGTCTCATTCATATTTCAGATTCTTAATTTTAAGAAGTGTACTCAAGAAATGAAACAGTTATTCTGTAAATTAAGTTTGCTGTGGTGTTCAGAGCATATAATTAAACACATAATTATATATTTCAAGTTTTAAAAAATAATTAGTCATAACTCTTATACACATATCCTTTGCAAACATGCATATATCCTTACATATATAAATATATGGCAGAATTACTCATTTTATCTGTCCACGTTACAAATGTTATTTCATTCACGATGTATGATCTTTAAATTTGATAGTAAATGATGACAGGTTATTTTAATGTGTTATGAACTTGTTCTATTTGCCAGTTTTCATGAAATTGTATTATTTTGTGTTACAGAGGCAATCTTGCAGGATTGTTTATTTTTTTCCGTCCACGTTACACACGTTATAACGTTGCACACTTGTAGGAGTTCCTTTGGCTTCTACATTTGGCAAATAAATTTGAAAAATATACCTGTGGTATTTGTTAGTAATTTTGCTGGCTTTCAGTTTATGAACATACCAGAATTAAAAATGCACCTTTAAGTTTATAGAACAGATAATATTAGATGGCCAGCCTGCCTGCATGGAAGTCCTATTACCAGTTTTGTGAACCATTACACAACGCATGACTCATAACTATACCAAATTAGGAACAAAGCAAACCATGAACTGAGATTCAATTAGAATTTTATTAAACTGAATTAGATTAAGTACACTTTCTGCTTGAATTTACACTGTTTTTCCGTCCATGTTACATACGTTAAATTTTACATCAACTCAACTTTGATCAAATTTTACTAGTTTACCATTGCCAGATTTATCCTGCTTTTCACACAGCTGTACCCCAGGTTTTCTCAGGATGTTAACCTGAGGACAATGGCTTTCTCCATGAAGACTGATTTTGCAGGCTATTGTCCTTGCAATTAGGCCTAAACTGTGGAATCGCCCATAACTCTCTGGGATTCCGTCTGAAAAGAGAAAGTCATATACCCCGGATGACTTGAGGCTAGTAATTTATGACAGAATTTAAATTTTTGGGTGAACTACCCTTTTAACATGAACTAACAATGAAAAATACTTCTAATGCATTTATTAATCTTAGTTAATTTTAATATTTAATAGGGATGCACCGATTGCAATTTTCTTGGCCGATTCCGATTTCCGATTTTTTTGTTAGTATGATCTGCCGATTCCGATTTTTGCCGATTCCGATTTTCTTTCAAAGAGCTATAATTGACAGCATATACCAACAAAAATCTACTTTTCTTCAACGCAAAGTTTTATTTTCATAAAAAAATAAGTAAAAAGTCAGTAATAAAATAAGAACACAAAAAAAATTGCAAACAACTGCACAAATAAATGCAATAGAATATTGAGAGCTATGAAACTAAGTTTTTCAGTTAAGTAAGTTTTTATTCAGGTAAGAAATACTACAGAAATTAAAGTAATCAAATGTAAAATAACACATTGTGTTATTTTACATTTGATTTTAATTTCTGTAGTCTTCATTGTAAAAATTAAATACAGATTAATGCTTACCATTAAAGTTAAAACGTATTCAGTCAAGAGCAGAAAGGGATTTTCGTTGTCTTTTGATCTCATCCGGTTGTTGCATGCATCAGTCCAAAATAAGTTAAATAAAAAGCGCCCATCCATTAAAAAAAAGTGTCTCTCCGCTCAAAAAAAAAAAAGGGGGGTGAACAAAAGGCCTCCTGTAGCGAATCGATGCGTTTTTTGTAAGAAAAATATCCATATTCAAAATAATCACTTTAATGTAGTTTGCGCCAACATTTGTACACGGAAGCAGTTCCGGGCTGATGACGTATGAGTTCAGCGTTGCGCATGTGCCGGTGAGTCTTGTGAAAACCAATGTTTGTTAACAGGAGCAAAGGAAGCAAAGCTTCCTTACTTTAGCAAAGGAAAACCAGTCTCCTCCTGGCTTGTGGCATCCTCCGACATTTTTCTTTTACAAATCTTCGTTTTGTACTTCTAATAAGTGACCTTTGTTTTGTTTTGATCGCTCCGCTGCGCTTCCGCGTTTGGCACTTCTGAGCAGCGCATGCGCAATGCAGATCTCATACGTCATCCTCCCGGAGCTGCTTCCATGTACAACTGTTGAGCACGCACATAGTGTTTATAAAGTTTGAAATATGGATATTTATCTTACAAAAATGCATGGATTCGCTACAGGAGGCCTTTATTCACCCCCGGAGCCGTGTGAGGGACGTTTTATTACGGATGGACGCACTGGAGGGGCCCAGACAGTTTTTAATATAACCTCGATTGGATTCGTCTGAAAGAAGAAAGTCACATAGGATGCTTTGAGGTTGAGTAAAACACAAGCTAATTTTCATTTTTGGGTAAACTAACCCTTTAATATAAAGTGTGACTGAACAATAAAAAATCTAAACATTTTCAAATAATATATAGGGCATGTTGTAGTCCAGATTAAGATGTAAAAAAAGTTTGAAAATTAAATAGCCTATTAAGTCTAAATATTTAAGTATTTGGCGCTGTGATGAACACCATAGCGAATACAATAACCTGAATTTACTTCAGAAAGTAAATGTTTACGGGATTTCTGGGGTAACGGCTGCATTTCTGCTGTTCAGCGCCATCTGCTGTCAGAGTGAATGTGCGCTTTCATTCAGCGCGTCATGCGCTTCTCATCCGTGCTTGTTTATATGAGAGTACGCAGCGGTGTTGTGCATTGTGACCAGTTAATGGGAAAAGTATTCTTAAAATGCATTCACAAAATCGGAATAATTTGTAATAAGTAATTATTCAAGGTATTTTGAAGTGACCACGATAACAATATCGTGCATGTGCATTACCGTGATATATCGTATTACCAAATACTGGCACATGTCTAATTCATCCACATATATTGAGCAGAATACATCACGACAGATTTGGAACTAATGCACATGGCTGGACCAAATGTCACTCATCGGGACTCATATGTCCTCATTACAGCATCCCTGTTTCTTGGGAAAACACATCAGTCTTTTTAACTAATTAATCAGCCCTCAGTGTCTTAGTGTCCTTTACTCCAATTAACTTTAAGCCAGGGGCACCCCGGTATTACCTGGCATTAGCCACGTATCTGCGCTTCAACTCCCTGCTGCAAACCAAATGGCTGATCAAGCTTTAGTCTCATTCTTACTGTTCTGGTGAAATTTCCAAGAAGCAGTGTTTCAATAAGGACTGCTTCACCTGGTGCCTTCAGCATGTGTCCTGCTGCTCACCAGCCTTGTGACCTTTTAACCGCACAGACAAAAGATTAAGGGCTACTTCATACCAAGTCCTAGCATGCATTAAAGGGGGCATAACACGCACAGTTTCACCCAATCTCATGTTAAACTTGAGTACATATAGAATAGTATTGCATCCTTCATATCTCTGAAGAGTCCTAATTTTAATCAGATTTATAAAAAAGGATGCTTAAAGGGGACATAACACACAGTTTCTGCCAATCTCATGTTGATCTTGAGTACCTATAGAGTAGTGTTGCATCCTTCATATCTCTGAAGAGTCTTTATATTTATCAGATTTATAAAAAGAAAGATACAGCTTTACACTTCTGGGCTAGGGTTAGGGTTAGGGTTAAAAATAAGAAAGGATCAATAATGACGACGACAAAACATTTATTCAACCAAAATCCGAAGTTTGAATGCAATGCCGGCTGTTCTTACTCACAGACTGTAAGTACGTTTTTAAAGAATTTGCCACTGACGATTCAAACCCGAGTTTTGAGCAGTGTAGTGTAGCACTTGTTGTTTGTCATTTCCCGATCACAAATGCAGACATGGTTTTTATGTTTACGCGGCGCGATGCAATGTGTAAAAAGACAGTATAAGTCATTATAATCCGTAATTATGTCCCCACTGGATGCAACAAATGCCTCGTTTGTAATGGGTTTTAATGTTTTTGTCGCTCCGGCCGGACAGGGCATCACGTTCAGGGCATATCATTATCAATATGGTAAGCGGCGTAACATTTCCGTCACACGCTTGAGGTATTCGGCCAATCACAACACACTGGATAGCTGGCCAATCAGAGCACACCTCGCTTTTCAGACCGATGACCGAAATTCGACGCGTTTCAGAAAGGCGAGGCATAGAGGAGAAATAATAATGCACAGTACGTGGAGGAAAATGTTTTTTTTTATTTTGACCTTTAAACCGCATAAACACATTTCATTACACCAAATACACAAAATAATGTTCTTTTTAGCAACATCATATGACCCCTTTAAAATAAACATCCTATATTGAAACATGTTATTGCATTATCATCAGTCATATTTTTCCCTTATGAAAATTAACTATGATTTTATTATAGTAAAAGTATAGTAACCATATTTTTTTTAGTGGATTACCATTTGTATAACCATTGTTTTACTACAAATTCCATGGTTAAACAATGGTTAGTGTAGCAAAACCATGGTTGATTTGTTACCTTAGTATCATGGTTGTTAACCATGGCTAATTTTTTATAAGGTTGTCTGCCCTGGCTCCCTCTAAACCTATTATAAAACAATGTGAATATTTGTCAGCTAAATTACTACTGTAACATTACAACAGATAATAATGATGTCCAGTATTTCCCACAGGTTTGAAATATACTTGCGGTGGTAGCTGGGTGGAAAATCCTCCTAATACCCACGGCACAAAAATGGTCTACTACATGTGACAAATAACAAATGTGATTTTTTTTTTTTTCAACTTTTTTTATTTAGGCCTATTGAAATTAATTTTAATTATATAGGCTACTATTACATTTAATTACATACTCATATGGAGGGACTGTTTTCTTAATCCCGCTCCCGCTGATTTCTGACCATAATGCCCACTCTTCCCGCACTTGTGTGTGTGTGTCCCGCTTCCTTGATTTTTGTGTCCAGATCCCCGCCCCCTCCCGCCAACATTCTGATATGTATAGAATTTATTGGCTCCACGGTCACAAATTCTCCCAGGTTCGGATACATTACAGTTTTTGATCCCACGTATCGGATAATTTTTCTCATTTTTCGATCAGCACGAAAGAGAATATTTCAATTTACTTGCTTTTTCCATTTATTACTTAAGGTGATGCTAGTTACCTATAGATGCGACATTTAAGATCATTATTTTGTGTATTTGGTGTAATAGAATATGTTGACATGTTTTAATGTTAAAAAAACACATTATTTTTTAAATGCTGTACATTATTGTAGGTCCTCTATGCCCCGCCTCTCTCAAACACGTAGTTTTCAACAAAGCCCTTTGACAAGCGCAGTCTGCTCTGATTGGCCAGCTGACCCAGTGCATTGTGATTGGCTGAACACCACAAGCACTCGTTTGGAATGTACGCCCTTACATAATTCAGCTCGTTCAAGCTTTCACAGTAATCTCAAGACCGTTAATAATGCGTTTCGTTTTACCATCATTCAGCCCGAAAGGGCACCAGAGTTCGCGTGACCAGATACATGATGCATGCTCGTACCAATCCGCGGTTAAGACGGCTGACTTGCTATATTCTGACAGGGCCGCAGTTTCACTCTCCTGGTGATGTACCCGTTTCCCCTCTCTCTCTTCTCTCTCCTCTCCACAACACACACACCCACACACACCACACACACACACACAACGCGTTACTCTGCGCTGCGCAAAACTCCGCATTTGAACAGTCAATAGCAAATATTTAAACTAGTAACAAAACAGTAGCTGTTTCAGAAGTGCCAGATTGTCATAGCAAGTCAGAATTGACCCCCCTTTTTTTTTTGTTAAAAATTTTTTTTTTTTTTTTTTAGAAATATCCTTTGTGCACAGCCAGCCTTGTACTCTTCTAGGTTTCAAAAACTGTCGTCCATAAAATGCGTTGAACAAATTCTTGAACATCTGGGTTGTGCTGTTCTGTTGTAAATAAATCTTAACCAATGATTCCTAATTGCATCTACTTCCGGAAGGCCAAATAAAGTGTTTTTGCTTTCACACTGAAACACAGCGTCTCCCTGACATGGCTGCATCAACACTACTGCTGTTCTTGAAACCACGTCTTCTTTCTTTGCGTGCTCATTTGGGCAGCATTATGCTAATATTCCCACATATTGACGTAGATATGTGGGGCGTGTTAGAACAAGGCGTTTTAGGTAGCGTGGCTGACTCTTAACTTTTATGATGAATATCTCTTTGGATTTGAGACTTTTCTTTGCAACTTTACAGATCTTCTTCTTTATGCACCAAGAGCTTGTAACACTTCAAGGAGTGAAATTTTAATCTTTGAAATCGCATCATATGACCCCTTTAAAGCGAAGTACTACTTTGATACGACAGCAAATACTACTAGATTAAGAAAGTTTAAACATGATTAAAGAGACAAGAGAACAGCCAGTAAAAATAAGAACAAATACACACATTACAAGCATAGATTGCATAAATACAACAGAATATGTTACAAATAAAATGAGGTTGGTAGTATTCAAATACAGAAATGTAATAATTAGGGGAAATAGCACTGCATAGTGTTCACTGTATAAGTTAAATATAGATTTTTATCACAGCTGTTTTGTTGTTTGATGATCATTAATGACAGCAGCAGTATTTATAGGCCACTGTCCCTTTAAGACCTGATGCACGGATCCGATATAATGATACACGTCACATCCGATTTCTTTCTCAGCTGTTTTCATTCACTTGAGACCTAACGGACTGCGTTTACCGGAATGATTGTCGAGGTGGGTATTTTGTCATAATTTTATGTGTCTGTTCAGAGGATTCAGAAGAGGATTCAGTTCAGTGTAGAGAACAGTGCGCGAGTAACGAATCGAGTTCCCTTTCGCCTTTTCTCTCTGGAATTGTTTAAAATTCGCTTGCTTGTGTAAATACGAACAAATGATAAACTTATACTCTATTATGGTTAAATTTTGCAATTAATCCGCGGATCACATGCGTGCCGAACCGTGGGGCTTGGTCCGTACGGATCACGGATCAACTACGATCCGTTTAACCACTAAAAAATTGTTATGGATCGCTTTTTCATGATCGCTCACTGTTCACTTTCGATTTCGCGATCATGCACACTCTGTTTAAAGGGAGCACATCTTACAAGATCAGATATTTGTCAATGATCTCGGGATCTGTTGAGCAGCAAATCCTCCAGCATGGTCTGTCAGTCGTCTCTGCTTACTCAAGCAGTGATCAGTGAAATCTGACTCCTGCAGCTTGTGTTGGATGCAGGCCTGTCAAGGGCGCGTTTTTTTTCCACAGAATTGGGCTACTTTAAAACTGTTGCCATAGGTTGATTTTCCCAACTGGGTTAAATGTTTGAAATATTGCATAAAATACATTTGACTGAAATGCCTGTATTGAAACATTTTGCATTCAACCTATAATAAAACTGTGCTAGATGATACGTCTTGTGAAGGAGGGCCACTGGTAGTTAGCCTTTGATCTGCATTTATGATCAATGTACATAACAGTGACTGTAAAATATGTTTTTACGTATGCAAATGACATATTTTGAGTTTCGATATTTGGGATAGGGTCATTGTGCTATTTTGGGATGTTTTTGACTGGCATGGGCTAGTTTTGAGATGCAGACCTGGCAACTCTGGCTGTATGGAGCAGAGCAGATGCTTGCGTTTTCTAGCTGAACTAAATTATTTCTATTTAAAAAGCAAAACGACAGTGGGGGTGGTGCCACGGTGGCTTTTTTTTTTTTGAGCGCCCATTCCCGCCCGCAGTAAAGTCAAAACCACCCACTCCCGTGAGATTTGCGTTCCAATTCCAATGCAGCCCTCTAATTTAGAGCACCTTTTAAAGAGAAACGGTGAAGTTAAAATCGATTGCTTGTCATAGTGCACTTGTCCAGTAGGATGCCACATAGAAGAAATTTTGAAATGCTTGTTTGATAGTTTATTATGTGTTTAATTAGGTGACGTGCTGCTTCATTAATTGAACATCAATGTAATCATAGGCATTGTAGTTCTTTACCAGGGGAAAAACCTTTCAGTGCAGGTGTTCTGGGTGTATTTGTTTATCTAGTAGTCCAATTTCAGAGGCTCAGAGCCTGTTACAAAAGCCCCTGATACTCAAAGCAGTGATTTCAGCCCATCACCCTTGAGGACTCAATCAATACATGCTGCCTTACACCGAACCACTGACATCAAGCCATGGATTTGGTGTTTTCCTCTCTGTCGCTCTTTCTCTCTCATGTTGGTTTGTTTATGTGCAGGATAAAACATGGCCTTGTGTCATTCATTTCAACAGATGCTTCCTTGCCCCCCTGTCAGCTCCCCGGCCTGCCAGGATAAGTCGTTTTTTTTTTTTTTTTTTTTAATGCTTGAAGCGATTAGAATGGCCAAACAGGTCATGTATGGTAATGGCATTCTCTGTTGTTTCTGTCATAATGCCACTGCATCCATATCACTAGTGTTGACAGCAACGCCTCTGTAATCCTTCAAAAGTCAACCCCCCTCTCCATAGACACACACAAACAGGAGTCAAAGCTGCGTTGTAAATCAGAAGAGAGCCCTGAAGCAGTATGAAAGATACATTGAAATAATGACTTATTGTGAATCATTTTTAGAAGCTGCTTTGTCAAAACAGCAGTTGAGCTTGATGGTGGTCAGCACACGTACCATAGGCCTGCAAGAGAAACCTTTGTTCTCTAATGGCTCTGTGTTTGAGTTAATAATGTGTGGAATAATTGAAAATCAGGTTCCATTTTGAGTGTATTATGCTGAAAGTTTTAGCCTTTTTCAGTGGTGGACAGTAACGGAGTAGTTTTACTTCGTTACTGTACTTAAGTATATTTTTCAAGTATCTGTACTTTACTGGAGTAGTTTTATTTTGAGTTACTTTTACTTTTACTTCACCACATTCCAAAGCATAAGATCGTACTTTTTACTTCACTACATTTCATAAAACTTACCATTACTCCTTATAATATATCACGTGCTCCGAGACGCAAAAGCGGTGTCTAATTAATGAACGAACTGATTCTTTTCAATGAACCCGTTTAATCTGTTCGCAAATCGCACCAAACAATTCATTCACGAATTGGAATGATCCAATTGCAGCTGTTCTCGAGTCGACAACTCACTGATTCAAATGATCGGTTTAGTGCGAGTCTCCAGTGAACTGAATTCACAAGTAAGAACCGGGAGATCTTGTGAGCGCACGCGTGTCTGATGCTGTTAAAAGTAAGTTAATGTCGAATTTTAGGATTAATTATTGTAACTGAAAATCATATTTAGGTCAAAGCTGTCAGTTGTTTGTGAACTAAATCTGCTGTAAAGGGTGATCTGTTTAAGCCCACTGAAATGCTTGAATGCAGACACATCAACATCAGAGTCTCTATGTTTTAAGTCAAAAAACATTAAAATAACAGATTAAATAAAATAACTCATGCACAGATCTGCTTTTATGTAGGTTCCATCTAACCTACTCCTGCTGTAACGTTAGCAGTTTTACTAAAATGCTATGCATTTAACCCTATGTGACGTCTATTTTTATATTGTTTGTCAACACACATAGCCTAAGTTACTATGTATTTGGATCAACTAGCAGAGTAGACAAATATGATTGTTTATTCATAACCATGCTGAAAATAAGTAAATATTGTTAGCTGATGCTAACTGTCTAGCTAATGAGCTTGCTGGTGCTAAATTGAGGTAATTTTTAAAAATAAAGCCCAAATATATTTATTCAACCACCTAGATAGATTACATCTGAGGGAAAAATAAATTGTGATGTTCAGAACATGGTAACTACAGTAATTATCAAAGTGGGAAGTGATGCCCTCTGGGGGCATTTGGCCAGGGGTGTTTTTACACCACAGACAAGGTTTGAGAAGAAAAAAATCATTATGAAAATCTAATTATATTTTCCTTATTATATTCATTATTTCCTTATTGGTTATTTTGGGAAAATCCCAGGTATTTTGAGCAGTAGGATTATAAAAAATAAATGCTAATATAAAATTAAATGATATAAGTAGCCTATATAAAACTGCAAAATAAACATTAATCTATCTGTACTTTTTACTTAAGTACATAAAAAATCAAGTACTCGAGTAAATCGAGCAAATCACTCGAGTAAAATTGAAAACGGAGTACTTTTACTGAAGTAATATTTTATTATATGGATCTGTACTTTTACTCAAGTACTTGATTTGTGTACTTCATCCACCACTGGCCTTTTTAGCCTGTTTTATTGATCAGGATAGTACAGTGTAATTGGGGAGAAGGAACAGGAATGAGATCAAAACATGTCATAGCAGACATTTTTTTTTCACTACTGCACACTCTCTGAAATGCATAATAGTTCTGAAACTATTAATGAACTATATAAAACTAATAACATTCAAATAAAACTAAAAATGAAGTATCCTCTCAGTTTATACCATGTTTTTTCTGACTTGGAACACAAAAGAGGGTTTCTGGATGTTCTGTGAATGGGGATGGTGCTGTCAAGCCTTTAAAAATCACACAACTAAAAGTAGTCCATTAGACTTGAATAATGATTTTGAATGCGCAATATTGTTACCTTATTGGTTATTGGCTGATATTATGATTTAGTTTTAGATTTATCGGCATTAGGTAATTAGTCGATTTTGCGTAATTGTGTACCCTGAAAAAAACCCCACAATTAACTACAAAGAAACTGATATAGTATTTTCTTGAAAATCATGCTCCAGTACTCCAATAAACTTTGAAAGATTATTTTGTACAGTGCTCATTAGGCTACCCAATTTTTTTATTTTAATTGCTCACTTAAAATCTTTAAAAACATGAGTAATTTACTAACACTCTGAAATGTAGTCTTTAGCAAATCACAATATGAAGATTCATTTTTATACTGTACATTAACGTTGTGATGCCTGTCACTTTTAGCATGTTAAATGATTGATTTTAGGTAGTGTTTTATTTATTTTTTTATTTAGACAAAATGGTATGTAATTTAAATAAGTCATTTAACAGTTATCAGCAGTTGTATGGACTACTTTTATTAGTATTATTTTTTCCCCCTATTTTTGGAGCTCAAAATATCATGTCCTGTACCTTTTCTGTGTTTCCACACAGTGGAAAAGAGCTGTGCGAACATTTACACTAACCTTATGTATTCCACGGAAGACAGAAAATCAATGCTTTGAAACAACATGAATGTGAGTAAATGATAGTGAATTGTAATTTTTCGGTGAACTTTGTCTTTCAGAACATGATATTCACTTTTTGTATATTCATCTGAGAATGAAATGCAAATGACAGTTTTCAGTAATGTTGTCATGTGGCAAACGTGTGCCCATATCTAAATACAGGACTTCATAAGAGTTTTGAAATCAATTATGACAGAATGTCAAAATAAGGCATTGCTGTCAGGAAGTGATGCTCTCAACATGATATCTTATTTTTGGTGGGAAATGTCTCTGTATGCCAAAGGAAGAATGACACACAGTTTGTCTCCCTTTTGCCATCTTTCGTTCCCACTGCATTCGGACAGTCTCTTACATGCACAAACAGTCTTTCAGGCCGTATCAGAGAGTGCCAAGTCAAGAATAGGGCCTCTATGCCCCTCTTCCTCCAGTGGGCACCCCTCTGGATTGTGTGACCCCAGTCCCATTGTTCTGTCTGTTGGCTGACACAAGCAATAATCTTGAAATCTGGCCTCCCTCCAACCTCATTACAGCTCCTGCCACCATTGATCCTGCCCCTAGAGGCTTTCTCTATGGTGAAATTTCCTTCTCGCTCTATCTTTTAACTCGCTCTCTTTCTCTCTCTCACTGTGCTTCCCCATCAGCTTCCTTTTTCACTTGCTATTACTGTTTTTTTTCTTTTTTCCTTTTTGTTGTCATCTCTCTCTTTCTCCTGTTGTTTCTCCTTCCTTTTTCTTTCAGAGAGAGGTGACTCAGTCGGCACACCTGTTCTCTTTCCCTCTTCCCTTTGGTTATGCTCATGGTGGCCATAGGCTGTGACCTTCAAAGTAGACATGTGAGTAGGCTGATGTAGGGCTGGATGATATAATGAATACTAGGGGTGCGCCAATCCGATATTCATGATTGGTATCGCTCCGATACTGCCATTTTCTACCGGATCCGGTATCGTTCAGACGAGACTGATCCAAATCCCATATTCTGCGTATATTATTCGATGTTATTGTTAAGCCCCACGAAAGCCACAAAAACAATATAAAGCACCATAAAGTTTTCATGCACTATATATACTATTGTTCTGAAGCTTTTCCATAGTTTAATGTGAAGTACAGATGAATATTTTTAAAAGGATCCTCTGATGCGATTTCTTTCCTTTGAGTGTCACAGCTTGGTGCATTAAAGACAGATCTGTAAGTTTGCAAAGATAAAGTCTCAATCAAAAAGAGATTATTTCTTTATAAAAGTTAAGACGTTCTCACGCCCCCACATCTCTACGTCACTGGCAAGATTAGATAATGCGCCCAAATGTGCCCGCAAAGAAAGAAGGCGTGGTTTCAGGAACAGCAGTAGTGTTGATGCAGCCATGTCAGGGAGACGCTGTGTATTTCAGTGCAAAAGCACTTTATTTGGCCTTCCGGAAGTAGATGCAATTAGGAATCATTAGTTAAGATTCATTTACAACAGAACAGCACAACCCATATGTTCGAATTTGTGCAACGCATTTTATTTGAACCTAGAAGAGTACAAGGCTGGCTGTGCACATAGGCACTTCTATCCAAATAAAAACCACAGGGTCAATTCCGACTTTCGATGACAATCTGGCGCTTCTGATATCCGCGCCTGTAAGTGTTTGTTATTAGTTTCGTCTTGGAGTTGTGCGCCGGCGGTAACGGTCGTGTGTGTGTGTGTGTGTGTGTGTGTGTGTGAGAGGAAAACGGTTCACCGCCACAGGACAGTGAACTTGCGGTCAGCTCATGACGTCAGCTGTCTTAACGCGGCTGTTTTCTGCATCACCTGTCGCTGTCAGGACTCTGTTGCCATTCGGCTGACCGATGGTAAACTAGACCTTATAAATGTCTTGATATTTACTTGACAGTGCCGCTCGCGCTCTGGTAAGGGGCTGTCCCTTTCCGATGCGTGCTTGGTGTGGTGTTCGGCCCCTCCACTGCATGCGGATCCGTGGCCCTCAGCGAGACTGGCTGTGCATCGGCGGGGGCTGTGTCTGAAAACAAAAGTGTGTGAGAGAGGCGGGGCTAGCGGACCTACACTAATGTCCGTATTTGCCAAAGCTGTGTTTTTTTTCCGTTAACGCATGTCCACATATTCTGTTCCACCACACTGCCCCCAACGCCTGTCTTTCCCAAGGCTATAGCCCCCCCTTAAGTATTCTCCCGTGCCTGACCCTCTTCTCTCGCTGGGGCGCCTTTTTGGCAGGGCCTCCTCAGTCAGCATTCCCCAACTGGGTTGTTGCCCGAACCCCGACCCCAACCTCGCCCTCCCGCGCTCTTGGCGCAAAGCCGATGGCCGGCAAGACTTGCAGCCCCCCACGATTCCAGCCCTTATTTTCCCTTCTCCCTGTCATCGGCGTTTGCCCCCCCCCTTGTTCTTTTCGTCGATTTTACCCGCCCCCACTGCTGTGTCACTCTGCTCTTTCCCTCGTACCGTCACCAATGATCCCATACTTCCTCATGACCTCGCACACCAACGAGTCTCGAACCCTTCCCGCGCTACTGCAGGACGAGCGTACGCAGCAACCCCCCACCGGCCCCCTGCCAACCCTCGCACCCGGACACATAAAACGACAACGACTGAGAGAGAGACAACCCTGAGCATGGCTAGCGATTACTTGGAGGCATTATATGTGAAAATAGGTCAGTCATGTCCACGGCAAGCCAAAACTCTACTTCTAGGCACGACGCATTGGCGCAAACCTGACGACTCCTAAGTCGCGCCGCTCAAGAGTTAAAATATCATTTCAACAGCGTTTTTCAGTTGGGCTCTCTATTGACATGAATAAGGTTTTGAATTGTGTGTAGTTAGACGTAAACGGGGACTCACTCAAAGACAGCCTTTCACCCAACCTTGTGGCGCAACAGTGTAACCACAATGCACACTGACCTGACCAGCCCGTCCTACGCAAACGCAACCGCGGCGCAGGTTAAAATATCAATAGAAAGTCTCTTATCCAGTCGGATTCGAGGATCAGAATGAACTTCTGAGATTTAGTGTTCCTATTATTATACTTGATCTGTAGATAAAGATCAATGGTTTTTGCATAAAAGGACTTTATCTTGCTGGAGTTTAGTGCTGTTTCTAAAGCATGTTACTTTCTACTGGGTGTCTGTTAGATCACAGCACTGGAGTAGAGAGCACCATGAAGAGTCGGTTGCCCTCAGAGATACATTCAACACAGCCGCGCTGCATTTTGACTTTGGAACGTGCAGCTCACAGTTATTCAATTAAATCATAGCCTTAATCATCACTTTAAGCCATATCGCAATTCTTGTCTTTCCGTCCCCAAATGTAAGACCTCTTGAAGTTATAATTAACTTTTCTTGTACTATTTAAGGTATTTAAGACTTTTTATGGTCTTAAATTTGATACAATTAAATTGAAGCTTATTTACCTAGGGGAACCCTGTATTTAAGATAGTCCATTGGACAGGGTGGTGATGTATTTTGGTAGCCTGACTGGAATACACAATATGTAGATTTTAGCAGTATTAATGGAAAAGAAAAAGATTAAAAAATAAGAAGGGAGAATATCAAGGTCAAATAGCAGATCTGGTGAGAGGGAGAGGGTGACATGAAAAGCAAGGACACTCTGTAAAACCGAGAAATGGCTAAAACAGGAAGAGTAATAGGTATCAGGAGACTGATCTGGAGCTTGTTCCTGTGTCTGGCTGACTGTTTGTTGGTGTCTGCATAGCTGAAGCGTGACTAGACTGCGGTTAATGAAATTAGTGTAGAGGGAGGCAGTGCACCGATGAGGGAATACTATGAGAAGATCACGTACAGAAATGTGTGTCAGACACTGACGGTGTACTCACATGGTTGCCTTGAACCAAGCCCGAGCGCGATTGTTCCCCCTACCCACTCCCCCACTGGCCTGCACTCATATTGCACTTTAATGCTCCGGGCCAGAGCACGCTTACGTCATTCACAATGCAACTTTTTGTTTTGAAAAAAAATGGGAAGAAAAGCCCTTTTGCTAATAGACTGCCTAATAGATTTATCATTTATGCCGTGCAGTGATTTTCACTTGATTGCGCTGCACGTATCAGATGATTATTATGCAGGCAGCTGACGTTGACGGAGGAATTTGCAACGGTTCATCAATAAGATGAGAACCAGACCCGTTATAATCCTAAATATACTTGATTTAATTCAATTAATTGATAAGTGTACTGTAGTAGTAGTAATAGAAGATGTATGCGGTCGTAATGATGACAGTAGCGCACACAAAATAGTAACTGTTTCTGTGCTCCGGTGCGGTTAGCGATCAAACTACATGCGCCTGAGCCCAACTGAACCGTACTCTGGCCCACCTCTTCCAAGCGAGCCAGGGACGGCCAAACGAGCTCGGGCACGGTTCAGATCGCCTAGTTTGAGTACACACTGAGTTTGAACATCACTGTCTCTAGAGGAAAAGAGATGTGAAATGGAAGGAGCACAATGCAATGAAAGCCACTCACTGCAATGTGAAATGCAAGATTACAGATTCAACAAAAAGATTTTGATTCTGTTCATTTGTGATTACTGTGCACTATTAATAATACACAGATACAGAAAATTGCCCATTTTTTTCCCCCCCATCATGCCAGTTTTATTGTTTTGTTTTGTATTACACAAGCAGCTTTACAGCCAAAAACTGATGCCAAAAACAGCTTTCCTATAATGTCCTCTTATATTTAGATATAGCCTAGGCCTCTGTATTTGCTCAGAAATGGCTTAAAGGGGTCATATGATGTTGTTAAAAAGAACGTTATTTTGTGTATTTGGTGTAATGAAATGTTTGTGGTTTAAGGTTAAAAAAACACATTATTTTTCACATACTGTACATTATTGTTTCTCCTCTATGCCCCACCTTTCTGAAACGTGTCGATTTTTACAAAGCTCATCAGTCTGAAAAGCGAGGTGTGCTCTGATTGGCCAGCTATCCAGTGCGTTGTGATTGGCCGAATACCTCAAGAGCCCCCCCCTGCGATGTACTGTTACGCACCTTACCATATTGTGATGCCGTGTCCCGGAGCGACGAGACAAAAACATTAAAACCCATTATAAATGAGGCATTTGTTGCATCCAGTGGGGGACTAATTCGATTATAAGATATACTGTCTTTTTTTAGGCCTGGGCGATAAAGCAGCATCGATATTTATCAATGGTACACATTCTTCGATAACAATATAAAAAAATGTTCGATATAGGCAGGTGCTAGGTGCTATGGTGACAACAGACAGCACAACAAACCATGAACCATGCTGAAATGATTGCTGTGCCGCCTGTGATGACGGATTGTGAATAGAATGAATCTAGTTGTTGAATCTAAAATGAACATTTGCATGGAATGTTAGGAGTGCGGTCAGGAGCGTCATCAGTGGCGTGGCGAGGTTGCAGTGGGGAGTGATGATGATGTAAGTGATGTGTTGGGCCATTTTATGTTTGGCTAGTCTAGCTCACGAGAGACTGTGCCACTTGCTGCATATTCAATCAAAATATTAGAGAAATATAGAAGCTCAATGCGGAGAAGATCTTGATTAGGTTAAAACCGAAACCAAGCCATTCACACAGAACGCATATTCAGCGCATTTGTTTTAGACGGACAAATATGACTGCTGCACTCGCGTCACACAGAAGAGATGTATAGAAAGCCATACAAAGTTAAAACAATTTAAACTTTTAGAAAACACGTCACAAACTTGTGGAGGTTTATTCCTTTTCACTCCGTCTCATATGTTTTTTTAAATGCAGTCTGTGTGAATGGCGCTTCGGCTCTTTGGATTAAGCAATGAATAAATACATGATGCTGTTTTGTTCATATTGTTTATGTAATTTACGAAATTATATTTGATTTTTTATGAGTTAATTTAGACGTAATTCACTTTTTTTATATAGAGTTACTTCCTTGCGTTGACAATTTAAATGCGCTGCATTATTTTGCTCATTGCGCCCTCCTGTGGTCTCGAGACAAGACAAAACTTTCCTTAAGACCTATTTAATCTGCATATAAAACATTAGAAATTAGATATTGGTTTAAATTTTTATTGTGTTTGATTGTTAAAAAAAAAAAATTTGTTGTTTGTCTCAAATAAATTGAGTTAATTTAAAAATACAGTGGTTAAAATTAAACAAAAGTCTATGCTATGGTTTAAAAAAATGGTTATTAAAAAATTTCAATAATTATCGATACCAAACGATATGAAACATTATATCGTTGATAAATTTTTTAGCTATCTTGCCCAGCCCTAGTCTTTTTACGCGTTGCGTTGCATCGTGCCGCGATGTTCTTTGTGTGAACATTTGGGCGGTGTTATGCAAATCTTCCCACTCAGTAGCGTAGATTTGTGGGGGCGTGTTTGAACAAGGCATTTTAGGAGGGTGTGGACCAGTCTTAACTTTTATAAAGAAACTTTTTTTAAAGAATATCTCTTTGGGTTTGAGACTTTAGTCTTTGCAACTTTAGGGATCGTATCTATGCACGAACAGCTTGTAACACTCGAAAGAGAAAGGAAAACTTGAAATCGCATCATATGACCCCTTTAAATGGGTTCAGAGGTACCAATTATTTGGACCAAAGTGCCGAAAGCAATTTAAGTAATGTAAAATCTATTTTAAAATTATCACTGTTTTCCACTTTGTTCTAGACTTAATGAACATGTGTGAATGAATATTTAATCATTTTAATTTATGCAATACAACAATACACTAAGAAATAGCAAGGTTTGTTTTCTACTAAAACATGTTAAATTGAATTGCACGCCAGACTTTAGTCAACATTTTTGAGTGATGACAAATTGTTGAATTTGAGTTTTGAATCGATTGCATTAGACATTTTGAAGTAATCCATGGAAAGCAACGAATTCATTAGGAGTGTTGTTTATAGGGGTCATATGATGCCATTTCAAATTTTCCTTTCTCTTTGGAGTGTTACAAGCACTTGGTGCATAAAGAAGATCTGTAAAGTTGCAAAGACTGAAGTCTCAAACCCAAAGAGATATTCTTTATAAAAGTTCAGAGTCAACCACACCTACCTAAAACGGCTCGTTCTAACACGCCCCCACATGTCTACATCACGATGTGGGAAGATTTGCATAACACCGCCCAAATGTTCATGCTAGGGATGTCAACGATTAATCGATGATCGATTAATTGTCGATAAGAGATGCAATCGATTAAAACTATTGATGGTCGATTAAGCCGTTTAATTTTGGGCTGCGTAAAAACACGTGTGAGCGGCTGTGAGTGACGGTGACGGTATATAAATGCATCATCATTCATTCATAATGTACAAATTAAGCTTTTAATGTGATTTAAACTTTAAAAGTACATTAAAATAGAAACAACAAAGTTCTTCAACATGGAAAGCAATAGAAATGTAGTAACTAAGTCATTTCCCCAGATAATTGGCAGGGCTGTGGGACACAGAAAGATAGGCTAATTTCTGTCTCACTTGTTAATTCGTCATACGACTTATTATAAAAAATTTTGTGGCCACTGTCCATGTTTCATTAGTTTTGTTCCTTAACCCATGATTTAACTAAAACGAGGGAACAAATTAAATACATCAAACTATTTCTTATGAAATCTTTCATTTCCCTTAGATGTGAAAACGGTGATAAAAAGTGAATGACAATAAAATAAACCTGCGAAATTAGAGGCCTAGACGGTGAGGATTTAGGAAAAGAAACAATGCCTAAATATTATTGAATTTGTGGAAATTCGTGAACAACCGGCAAACCAGAACAAAGCAGCGTAAATGTAGGCTATATGGACTCGAACGGTATCCAAAAGCATGGGCGCAATGTAACATTTTCCAGCTAACCAAATATTCCTCTAATAAAAAAAGCTTTTATACCACACTTGTCATAATCAGAGCTTATAATTTGTAAATAAATAATTACTGGATTCAAAACGGCAATTAAAAGGCGCTGTGACCGACACGGACTATACGTTTTTCCGAAGCATTCAATGTCACTAAACGGTGATGCCACAACTACGAGCATCGTTCACAAGTTTCTGCATGGACCTAACTAGCCTAGGCACAGGTTTTCAAGCCCTGGGACAAAATGGGATGCTTTAAGGAAAATGTATAGCCTATGTAAGCAATAGGCCTAAATAAAAAAAAAATTTTTTAAAAAAGGACGCTCCATAAACAAGTTCACAGAAAGAAAAGGATGACAACGCGCATTCTGTTTGTTTGCTTTATTTTACAAAAGCACAAATCTTCCGTTTTTATTGTGCGCGCAAAAATAAAAGTTAACACTTTTGCGGATTATACCTTACTCCAAAAATTGAGTTTTTTAATGTTTCAGCTGTTCGATCGCGCCGGCACCTCACGCGCACACACCCCACATATTCTAGCAATTCAAACTTACATCGCAGTCTGTTCATTATCGAAATAAAATAGTCAACCAAACATATAAAAGGTTACACTGGTCAGTTTAAATAGACCGTAGTATACCGGTCCTCTCTGCTGTTATGCCAAGGACTTTTTTGTTCATGTGAAGAGGATGATCTTTTCCGTCTATATGCGAATGCGTGTAAAGTACAAGCCTAGTTTACATTATAAATAATAGTTTAACATTCAAATACATTACGAATATGGAAACATTTGGATGTGTGCCGAATGAGACGTGAGTAATAACCTCCAAATACATCTAGTCAAACCCGCGATAGCTTTAATCGATTGCATCTCTTATCGACAATTAATCGATCATCGATTAATCGTTGACATCCCTAATTCAAATACATTACGAATATGGAAACAATTGGATTTGTGCCGAATGAGACGTGAACAATAAGCTCCAAATACATCGTTCAAACCCGTGATCGTCCGTCCTCGTCCAAGCAGAGCTGCTGCACTGTCACGATTTATGACCACCTGTAAAGCCGGATTTTTAAAAACAAATTAAGCTTACCGCAACGAAAAAAAAAATTTAAATCCTGACATTTTTCGGAACCGGAGCCCAGCAGGATCAAAATTTCAAAAGTACTGGTCATAATTCCTCGATAATAATGTTCCTGTGAGCAACAGTTGTTTTGCTGAAGCAGAGAGATGGAAAGCGGTTCACTGACTGGCAGCACAGTCACAAGCGCCACAGTAAGTTTGGGATCATTTATTTTAAATGCCCTAATGTCAGTTGAAACATTACATGTGTTTTAAAAATACACACGGCACACGAAACCATTAAAGAGGGCGTCAGCGGTCTCCGGACGGATGGAACAGTCAACAATCCTGCTACTAGCGTTTTATTCAGACTAAATCCCCTTTAAATTGGGTGAGAAAGCGGGTTTTTTTTTTTGAGTGGCTTTTGCACATCCTGTCACGCCGGTGACTGCATAGGACGCATTAAGGTTAACGATTAATCGATTAATTGATTGTTAATTTAAACGACGCTCGATCATAGAAATGATCGAAAATTGACATCCCTAGTTCACGCAAAGAAAGAAGGCATAACTTTTATTCTCGCTGTAGTATTGTTGTTGCTGCAGCCGCCATGTCGTGGAGGCGCTGTGTGTTTCATTGTGATAGCGAAACTACTTTGTTTGGACTTCCAAAAGAGAATGATATCCGCTTCATCATGCCTAGAACTGATCCGTGCTGGTCACTGAGAGAATACATCAACTTAGTGCTGTGGATAGCCGGATCGGCTTTCACCATGGACGAAACAGAGTCCAGCCCGGGTCGTCATATGTGGTGTGCGCAAAACCACACCTGCCGCCGCCCTCACTCTCAGCCGCGGCCTCCGCCTAACTCTAGGGCTAAGGACTCCCCGCTCACTCTAGCCCGCCGTGTGTGACGCTGTGTTTCGTTGCAAAAGTGCAAAATACTTGGTTGGCCTTCACGAGGATAGACTAGCAAATCAGGGTTAAGTTGATTTACAAACATTCCAGAAAGTTTCAACCCAAATATTCAGATGTTGGGGGGTCCCCCCAAGCGCATTTTATGGAGGACTATTTCTTGATCCTGGTAGAGTAGACTACAAAGCCGGCTGTTCTGACTCACAGACTGTAAGTACGTTTTTTTTTTTATATTTAAAGAATTTGCCACTGTCGATTCAAACGTGAGTTTTGTGTAGAGTAGCGCTTGTTGTTTGTCATTTCTCTGATCATAAATGCAGACATGGTTTTATTTTTATGTGGCGCGATGCAACGCAACATGTAAAAAGACAGTATAAGTCATTATAATCCATAATTATGTCCCCACTGGATGCAACAAATGCCTCGTTTATAATGGGTTTAATGTGTTTGTCTCGTCGCTCCGGCCAGACACAGCATCAAAAGTATGGTGAGGGGCGTAACATTTACGTCACACGCTTAAGGTATTCGGCCAATCACAACGCACTGGATAGCTGGCCAATCAGAGCACTCCTCACTTTTGATGAGCTTAGTAAAAATCGACGCGCTTCAGAAAGGCGGGGCATAGAGGAGAAACAATAATGTACAGTATGTGGAAAATAATGTTTTTTAACCTTAAACCGCATAAACACATTTCATTACACCAAATACACAAAATAATGTTATTTTTAGCAACATCATATGTCCCCTTTAAATGCTATTAAAAAACAATAAAACCTCTGTTTTAATGCTTTCGAATTTGACACAATGCAATGGCCAAATAAAAAGTGCATTACAATCCTTGTTCACAATGTTGCTTAATTGTATTTGATCAGCAAGATCAGTGCAAGATATACTTTTTCATAGCTACTGTAATTTTACAGATAATTACAGAGTAGTAAATGTAGTTTACCAATCTAGCTTTCTTAACACTGATTAAATGTGTGGAAATGTTTGCATTGACTGACTTCTTACACCATTGAATTCACAATATCCTCTTTTTTTCCTTTTTTCATCACAATAATTTTTGATCGTTTGTTGATTGTTGATCATATTTTTCTCATACGAGAAAAATATGCTTTTTCTCGTCGTACTTTGATGTCATAGACCGATTGATCTTCAAGTGGAACACACCGCTTTACTCTCGCGTGTCACGTGACCGAGTGTAATCGCAGCCTCTGCAATTGAAAAATATATATTTTTTCATATTCCGATATTATCGCAAATGCTACATTGTCACATGATATAAATTAATAATAATAATAAAAATGTTGGTTAAACCACAAAACATTTTTTTCTGTATTTGTGATGAATTTAATGTATTATGAAATAAACAATCGTTGTAAGAATGAAATTCTTACGTATTTGATCGTTTTGTAAATAACCTTAATTTCTAAAACGTTTTAATTTGACGACCCCACAATTTGTTGTACTGTAAGTGTTTGTTGACAAAGGTGTAGGCATGTTACCTTTTCATTTTTTGTAAAAAAGTAAAGTACTTTAGCTATGTTTTCTTATTAGTACTGTAGAAACTATATAATATATGTACAAAATATTTATTTATTTTTTTTTTTTTCAATTATTCCATGATGTGGTGATTGCCATTGTCATGCCCTTCGTCTCACCTCCAGTTCCTGCTGTCATATTTGCCGGGCCAGCTGTCTCTGCTCTGGTTCAGGCTGGGTCTTGACCCTAGCCGCTCTGCCCCTGCCAAGAGATGTGAAACATTTCCGGCTTATACATTTCCTCTGCACTGCATTAGCTTTCAGTTTTCTGCCTACGCAAACAAGGATGGTGATTGAAGGTTTTACTTTAATGATTGGACCTAATTTACGCCCCTGCAGCACCTCATGGCTTATTTACAAATCGTCTCACCAAGATTAGACTGTAAAACGGGGAAGCCCTTAAGACTTGCATACAGATTCAGAGGACACCTGTTGAAGATGCCGGTGAAATTTATATGAGCCTTTTTAATGTTTGCTGCTATTGTTGTCATAGTGTCCATTATCCATATCCTAAATAGCAACAGTGTGTATAATTTGGTCCCGTTTCATTCCCACAGTTGGCTTACATTAGCACTATTGGAGCTAGCATGTGCTGCTGTTTAGTGGCCAGTCATGACTCGTATAACCAGCACCTCTAGAGCACTAGCAGGATTAGCACCAGTATCACGCCAGATGAAGTTCAGGCTCCAGCTGGGTTACCTATATAAGCCTGTGCTATTGGAAAGTTCCTCCTGAGCCCCAGGGAATCCAATAAGCCTCTCATCTTGTGCCGTCATTTGGGTGGCCCATTGCATAACTTGCCTGGGATGGCCGGACATGTGATGTGTGGTGGCTTGTTGATCAAAACATTGAGGGGGAGGTTAAGGGAACTATTTTTAGCTTGAGAAATGATAGAAAAGCTATTCCAGGAAAGTCGGCGAGGGGGTGGACGAAGGGGTCCTGCAACATAACAAGTGGGCTGTTTTCATACTGGGTTCCTCTTAAAGCTTCTCGTGACAGTTTTTTCTTGTTGTGTTTTTAATTAAGCAGCCACCCTGCCAGTGCTTTCCTGTTTTAGCATGGAGCTTGCTTTTGGTAATGTTTAGTCCCACTGGGGATTATGTTTGTTAGCGCAATTTTTATTTTAGTAATATTTATATGCTATTATTGTATTTATTCATTTTGAATTGGCTTTTTTATATTTTCAGTTTTCATTTGAATTTGAATTTGTTTTAATTTCGTTATTTGTTTTTTGTGCTTTTTTTTTTTTCTATTTAGCTTTATTTGTGTTTCAGTTTTAGTCACTTTAATACTTCAACTTATTTTATTTGTTAATTGCAAAGGCATTTCTAAATATATCTAAAAGTTTTTATCTAATATTTAGATTTTATTTCAGCTTTATTTTAATTGGGGGGAAAAATAGATTTTTAATAGTTTTAGTTGTAGCTTTAGTAAAATAACATGGGTTATGCAGCCAAGTCCTAGCACTGCACTGGGATTTAAATGCTCCGTGTGTCAAAGGTTCTTCAGAGCCTAAGATTGATGGGAGTTGTGCTGGAACTTGTGGATATCGATGTAAGCAGATGTGTTTCCGTTTAATCTAATTTCCAGTGTGTTGTCACTCAATTCTTGGAGCGCACAAACTTACTGGCAAAAAGCCTTTGAAAGCTTCTTAACAAATTTCCGTCTTCAGATTCGGCAATCAAGATGCAGGACAGTTGTTTCGTAACTAACTAGGGTACACGTGCCAGAGTCCTCTGGTAGCAATATGTCAGTAAGAAATGCTTCATACATTGGCTACAGTAGTGTCAATGGACCTTTTTTTTGTTGGAAATTTTGACCTAAAAATCTGTTAAAGCACCTTAAAAGTGATTTGGACATTTGTTGTGAACTAGTTGCACTGTTTTTAAGAGTGACATGCAAGGATGGCTTCATAGAAGTACATAGAAGTTTTCTTGCCAATGTTTTGCAGTGCTGATTTACAGATTCTTTAGTGCATCCAGTATTTTATTATTATTATTATTTTTAACTCCTTCACAATGATTTCCATCCAAAACAATACAAAAAAACCCCAGACGTAATGGTATGAATTCTTGCCCTAGTCCTCTAATTTTCAATTTGACCAAAATGTGCATCTTCTCACATTCTCATAGACTTGGGCCTCCCTCCTCACTTAACTCTGTAACATCAACCTCCAAATGTGAGAGAGCATTGAGATCAGAGCCTCTGGTCACCCGTTAGCCTCCTGACTCATAGCCCACGTGTATCCGTGCCATTCGGAATTCCTCTTTTCACGTTTTCCTCTCTGCCGCTGTATGTCATGTATCTCCTCAGCTCTCCATCCTTTCCGCCCCACTGCCCACTGTACTACGCCTACAGAGAGCACCCTCTGTCTCAGCAGGGAAATCCCTCCTGTTTGAACCAGACTCTTTCAGCCCTAAAGAGCAAACAGTTTTTTTTTTTTTTTTTTTTAAACTGGTGTTTATTATCCCTTAAGTACTCGCTTAATTGAAAACCCTTGGCCTTGATCACTCCCCCCTCAGCTGCTGCCCTCAGTACGTCATTACGCATATTGTGAATCATGGCTCTTAGATTAATGATTTATGTCTGTGATTTTTCGCTCGTTCTCTTCCTATCTGTGTTATTTTTATTCATCGTCATGGTTGGAGAGATGACAGAACAGAGTGAATGTGATCAAGAACATACCTGTTGACTCCCATCGCAGAACAACAAGGGATGCACAAAAGCATGAGGATGAATGTTTAATACTGACCATCCCATAAATATAAGTATCTTAGCTAAAGTAGATATTTTATGCAAGAAAAACTTCAATATCTTTTTCTGCTGGGTTTCATGTCATATTAGCTTATCTGGTAACAAGGCAGACATCACCGCAAAGGAGGCTCTCAACTTAAATATTTCAGTGTGTCAAATTCTACCCTCTGATATTAGACTATTTATAAAATCTTATATTAATAACATGTGACAGATGGAATGGGATGAATGCCACTGAAATAAGATAAATGAAATAAATCCTAGTATAAGAAGGTTTTTTATTAATTTCAAATCTAGGTATGATTAAATTGTTTATACTAGGTTAGGGCTGGGTTTTGACACAAATTTCACGATTCGATTCTCATTCACAAGCTTTCGATTCGATTCAATATCGATTATTTTGGATATATATCAGGTACAGTACTTGCCAAATTTTCTTAAGGAAAAAAAATATCTCAACTAATGCTGTAAAATATACATGAGTCATTTGGTACTGCATCACTATAATATTGAAGGTTAAAATTGACTGATTTGTAAGCTATAGCATACAACTGTTAAAATTACACAATGAAGTTTTTAAAATAATAAAGTTACAATTACATAATAATAGGGATGCTCCGATCGATCGGTATAGGCCGATAATCACATTTTATGACTCGATTGGTACTCACTAACTTGGCCGATCTCACGAACCGATCGCAATTTGATGATGTCAATGCGACGTACATGATGCGTGGGTACATAAGTGATTTGGCGCCACAGTCATGTCATCGCCGGTGTGGAAATGCTATGACGTTTCGAGAAGCAATTAAAAATTAGCTATTTGTCATGTATGTTTTGCATGATGATATGATGAATAGATGGTTCATTTTTAACAACAGATTCAGTGACGTTAGAGCTGATCTGCACCTCACTGCACATGTCTGCGGCGCATTACAGCTCCACGGGCACCGGAGCTGATCGCCGACGCTCTAGTCAGTGCTTGTGTTTAATACCAGCCAGCTGCAGCATGTTTCTGAAGCGGCTCTCCGCGCTGCTTGACTAAAAATAGTCTTTAGTGAGTTGTCACAGCGTGGAGGATGGAACAAAACCTCGTCGGAGTCGTAAGGGATAACGGTAACATAATACGCTGATCGTGGGCTGCTTTTAAATGAACATTTATTTATAAAACAAAATATCATCTTTGGCCATATTAGCCTAGGCCTACTCAATAACATTAACACAGGCTTTACTCCTTTCAAACTATATCTGGAATGTCACCGTTTCTGTCAAATGCAACTTCTGATCAGTCGTGAACGAAAAAACACCACACCACACACACACAAATCGTCTGACCTGTTCCATGAAAAACATTTATAAAAAAATAAAAAAAAATGTCGTAGTATTTGCATTATGATTTATTTTACCACCCGCAAATAATCAGAATGCATTATTTATTACCCGAACCGCGGATTATCCACAACGCTCGTGGATATAGGACAAGCAAAATAAGTTTGCTGCTTAAATCAGACGGACTTAATGAAAATGCAAATTAATTCTCTGCCAACAGGAGGTGCTTTAAAGCGGGAGAAAAAGAAGTTTCCCCAGTAACGGCTGTACACAAAACAGCGCTCCGCTCACAAACGCTGCTTCATAGTTATTACATGCAAGAAAAAATGAAAATGACATCCAACATTTTCTGAAGACAATCGGATTCCTTCAGAAATACAGTGATATAAAAAAACCCGCGCCTCGTTTTGATTTTTAAAATTGCAGTACGTGCTCATGTTTATTCAATGAAGCCTTTTGGAAAATCTGTCAGTTTTGATATTGTGGCCAGCGTCACATATAAATAAATGTATGGGAAACACATCACAACCACCTGAGCCCAACTTCAGTCAAATCATCACCTTAACTTTAACTATGTTTGTAGCTGGCGCCATAGCCAGACTAATAAATAAACACAGACTGGAAGTTAACTTCGGGCCAGGCGCATGCGCCCGATGAAACGGTCTATATGAAGCTTGAAGCATCAGTATCGGCAGTATCGGCGATAACAAGAAGGGAAATCCGGGCTCAGTAGTGGGCGTCAATATATCGCCAAGGCCGATATATCGGCCGATATTTGAAATTTTTCGAATATCGGCATTGGCCGATAAGTTTTTATGTTTGGCCGATGCGTTCATGGCGGGACTTTTATTTTGACGGCACTGAGAACAGCAGCGCCTGAGCATACAGTGCTCACATTAATTTCTCCCTCTTGTTTGCTATCGTCGTTAACAGTTCTGTCTAATACATATAGAAGTCTGGATATATTAGTAATAGAAAGGCAAAACATTATAATACTGTTCGTTTGCAATCAGCTTCAGCAAGATACGATATATCATTTAAAACAAATTTTGAATGAAATAATGAACATTTTAAATTTCACAAACCTTTCCAACTTGTCCGACTGGAGATCAGTGTGAAGTTTGCAGTTGTATGCTGCATGATTGCCTGTCTATGCGTTTTTTGTGACCGTCGGTCATGTGAATGAATGCTTGCAAGGAGGAGAGTCAGCTCACTGAAGCGGGCGATCGTAAACTGGTGATTTCAAATTATGCTGCGCGTCATGCTTTTGCCCATTGTCATATTCATGTCTTTTCCACTGTGTGCTGTGTGTAAAATTAGTGTTACCTTGGCTTTATTTGAAAAAAATGATTCCCAATGCACACAAACTTCCAAGAATACTGAATGCCCTGTTGGTTACAGTGTTTACTTCCCTTTTTATTATATTTTTATTAAATATTTATTTATTTGTGAAAATGCTTTGTCTTCTAAATTATAAGTATGTTTATTTTACACATTTACTTTTTAATCCATTTTCAAATTATTTCAAATTTCTTGAATATTAATTCAAATTAAATTATATCGGATTTATATCGGCCACCCTGCTTTCCAAGATATCGGCATCGGCTGCCAAAAAAAACTAGGGCCCTGAACCGATCTGAAAATTGTGGCGATACCAATAACGATATTCTTATTTTTGAAAGCCGATTAACCGATAGGTTGGCGATAAATCTATCTCAAATGGTTAATACTTTTTGAGAGCCTGATTACAAAAAAGTTCTCATCATTAAAAGCCACATCCCAAATACTTTAACATAAGCAGCCTAGTTTGAACGGTTACGTTTTAAAAATATTTTTACTCTCTCATTACCAAATTTAGTCATAAAAAAGTCTTTCAAATAAATAAAATAATGCATAAATATTGCAAACAAGTCACTGGACATCATTACGTGTAAAGAATCAAAATGAATGCGTCATAGATCAATAAAACGGAATAGCCTCTGAACGGACAATAATTTAATTATTTTAATTACTAAACCATATTTTTGATTAAAATAATAAGAGAAAAATACAAGTGTTTGTTGTTATTAATAATGTATCAATGATTTTGAAAAGTAACAAACTAATACCACTGTTTTAAATAGCAGCCATTCAGCTGCGCGTGCTGAAGCTGAAGAGCTAAATGAACATGGTAAACTGAAGCGTTTTGCTTGCAGCTTATTTAATTCAAGGAAATGCATCCTGAGATTAATTTTAATACAACATAAACATAATATTACAAAATGATGCATTTATTGCGTGCTATTGTCAGAATGTGTGATCCTGTTGTGGATGCGCTCGTCCCATATCAACGCGCTGAAACTCAGCAACTAAACCCAAAAAATTCACAACGTTTTATTATAATAATGTTCTCATTAGAATGTTATATACACAACATTACCAATCATAGTTATTAATGTTGTGCACTACTGTTTGAGCTGCGTGCGCTGAGCTAAAGACGATCACCGGTAAACTGAAGCGCTCTTTTAACATAACCAAACGCATTCTATATGAGATAAAACAGATATACATCAAATAAACACAATAATACAACGTACAATTGCACAAAAGGCTGCAGACGAACAGCGCGCATCTGAAGTGTCTTTGAAGGAAATAATGCATTATTTATCGGTTTTAAGATATCGGCCGAATTTTCTTATCGGGCCGATACCGATAACAGAAAAAATTAGAATTTATCGGCCGGATCCGATATGGTGGCCGATATATCGTGCATCCCCAAACAAAACACCTATTGGTCGACACTAGTACTAGGCCTGTGCAAATATTTCGAAATTATCGAAATATCGCAAATGTACATATCACAATATGCATATCGCTACAGCTTGCAATATTTGGGGCCATGAACAAAAGACAAAGAGAAAATCACTCACTGCTATTACCTAAATAACTTTTGTAGCTTAAATAAGAAACAGTGCATATTGAATTCAAAGAGTAAACACTAAGCAGTGTTTTATTTTTCCTTTTTATTATTCAGTTCCTAAACTCATGTTAAAATAATTACACTAATGTTAAAATGACATTTTTATGTAATGCTCGAGTAAAACACATACCATTCACTTTCAGAAGTTGTTGTAGGGTTTCCTTCTTATTAAAATCAGAATGAGCTTTATTCACCACTTAAGTGTGTGCAAACACAAGGAATTTGTTGTGGTTTTACAGGAACTCTTGGTACATACATACATACATACATACAAATAACCATAAATATGACACAAGATAGGTATAGAAGTTCACAGAACTGACTCAGCAACAACTGAGTAAAACTGTTTCACCTGAGCATGTGGCACTTTAAGCATTATATCGGATATCGCATTATTTAATGAGTTATCAAATATCACATTGTCTCAAGACGCAAAGCCCTAAATCAGTACTCCATATCGGTTGCAAAAATCCTGATCGGAGCATCCCTCCATAATAATATTTCTACTTCAATTCGTTTTTTGAAATATATACATAATGGTGGCTGTCATAAAAACCTGATGGCTTTATTTAAACATATCTTAAACACTGAAGAACAATCAAATGTATCATGATTATGTTATATTGTGCATATATTTAGCAAAATACCCCTCTGTACAGTTTATTTTTCTGGCTGACTAATGAGTTTATGGTCACCGAATATGTTTTTTTCTGAGGTAAATGTGACGTTACGTGACATTGTTAGCACGACGTTGTTTTTTTTTATATTGACGTCTTTGCGTGGCTGAAACACTGATTGAGGGATTACTTGAGACAGGTTATGGATTGTAAGTTGTACTCTTTCTTTTAACTTGCCTTCGGATGTTTGTTCATGTTTATTTTGTGCTGAAACTGGTTTAATGTGGAGGAGATGATTAGTTCACATGTGCCTCGTGCTGCTGCGTCTGTTGAACTGAGGTGCTACAGCGATCTGTCACTCCACATTAAACCGCCAAAACGGCATTTATTGTTTAAATACTGCAATACAATGGACATGAATTGAAACCTGGGACTTTGTTTCATATTAAAAGCACCAAAGCACAATGCTTATTGCTATTTATTGGATGGGAAGTGTCCTTCAATGTTCCGTCCATTAACTAGGCTAGACTAATCGATTCTTGGGATAAGAATCGATATCGTTCCGTAAAAAAAAAGAATCGATATGTTTTACCCAGCCCTATACTAGGTGCAGCTTAGGACGCATCATACATAGTTATTTATTAAAAGGTGAACCACCACCATTATGCCTTCCTTGTCAAACTACATGACTGTTAAACATTTTTTGTTGGACTGTACATTTTATTTAAACAAACCGACAACGATTTTATTCAGAGATATTTAACTGATTGATTTATTTTAAAAAGTATCGCCTGATTGTATTTTAGATTGTTTCTGTCTAGTATTAAACTTAAATGTCTTTTATAGCTTTTTGTTAATTGTATGAATTAATTATTCCGTTTTCACCATAAAGATAGCTGCTGACATTAAAATGTTATATTAAATAAATAAATAAATGAAGGTTTATAAATGATTTGATTTACCATCTTTTTGGTTAATACATTTGTGTATGACATGTTTAAAAAATTTTTTTTGATTGTCTTGTTTTACTCCCTGACAGTTAAAAAATAAGCATCTAATTATATAGATATAAATATAGATATATATAAATATATGCAGTGGGGAAAAAAGTATTTAGTCAGACACCAATTGTGCAAGTTCTCCCAATTTAAAAAGATGAGAGAGGCCTGTAATTTCATCATAGGTATACCTCAACTATAAAAAAATCCAGAAAATCACATTGTAGGATTTTAAAGAATGTATTTGCATATTATGGTGGAAAATAAGTATTTGGTTAATAACAAAATTTAATCTCAATACTTGGTTATATACCCTTTGTTGGCAATGACAAAGAGGTCAAACGTTTTCTGTAAGTCTAAACAAGGTTTTCACACGCTGTTGCTGGTATTTTGGCACATTCCTCCATGCAGATCTCCTCTAGAGCAGTAATGTTTTGGGGCTTGTCGCTGGGCAAGACGGATTTTTCAACTACCTCCAAAGATTTTCTATGGGGTTGAAATCTGGAGACTGGCTAGGCCACTCCAGGACCTCGCAATGCTTCTTACGAAGCACTCCTTCGTTGCCCGGGCGGTGTGTTTGGGCTCATTGTCATGCTGAAAGACCCAGCACGTTTCATCTTCAATGCCCTTGCTAATGGAAGGAGGTTTTCACTCAAAATCACACGATACATGGCCCCATTCATTCTTACGTTTACACGGATCAGTCGTCCTGGTCCCTTTGCAGAAAATCAGCCCCAAAGCATGATGTTTCCACCAACATGCTTCACAGTAGGTATGGTGTTCATTGGATGCAACTCAGCATTCTTTCTCAAGTTGAGTTTTTACCAAAAAGTTATATTTTAGTTTCATCTGACCATATGACATTCTCCCAATCCTCTTCTGGATCATCCAAATGCTCTCTAGCAAATTCAGACGGGCCTGGACATGTACTGGACAGGGGGACACATCTGGCACTGCAGGACTTGAGTCCCTGGCGGCGCAGTGTGTTAATGATGGTAGCCTTTGTTACTTTGGTCCCAGCTCTCTCACTAGGTCCCCCCGTGTGGTTCTGATATTTTTGCTCACAGTTCTTGTGATCAATTTTGACCCCACGGGGTGAGATCTTACGTGGAGCCCCAGATCGAGGGAGATTATTAGTGGTCTTGTATGTCTTCCATTTTCTAATAATTGCTCCCACTGTTGATTTCTTCACACCAAGCTGCTTGATTCAGTCTTCCCAGCCTGGTGCAGTTCTACAATTTTGTTTCTGGTGTCCTTGACAGCTCTTTGGTCTTGGCCATGGTGGATTTTGGAGTGTGACTGTTTGAGGTTGTAGACAGATGTCTTTTATACTGATAACGAGTTCAAAACGGATGGCCATTAATACAGGTAAAGAGTGGAGGACAGATGAGCCTCTTAAAGAAGTTGTTACAGGTCGGTGAGAGCCAGAAATCTTGCTTGTTTGTAGGTGACCAAATACTTATTTTACCGAGGAATTTACCAATTAATTCTTTAAAAATCCTACAATGTGATTTTCTGGATTTTTTTTTCCTCATTTTGTCTCTCATAGTTGAGGTAATCCTATGATGAAAATTACAGGCCTCTCTCAATCTTTTTAAGTGGGAGAACTTGCACAATTGGGGCTGACTAAATACTTTTTTGCCCACTGTCTATATATTAATTTTTTTTTAAAGATCCAGTTATGAAAAGAAAATACTGTGTGAATCCACAATCTTAAAAATACTGTGATTTTAAGATTTTTAGTTATACCACTCAGCATTCCACTATAAAGCGGAATTGATGTTATCTAGTGGAGTGGGTACATTTGTTCCTGAAAAGCTTGTTTGTTTTGTTCTGTCATGTGTCTTTTTGTGTATGCTTACTTCCTGTAATGTGTCATCGGCTGCACTGCATCACTGCAGATGGTTGCACACAACAACACACTTGTGTTTGCAAAGACGGCATCTCAGAAAATCTTTAAATTATCAGAAGATAGCGGCTCAGACTCTGACAGTTTCTTAAGGTGAAGTATTTTCTGCACCACTAGCATGAGCAACATGAAATTGCAAAAATGATTCTTCGAACACTCCCCTTGTATTCCATGGGTTGGTCAAACAGAGTCCTGTGACTCCCACCCAGATTCACACCATTGATTGAGCCAGGATGCTCAAACAAATGGAGCAATATTTTGCCTATAAATGAGCGGAGGTTAACTCCCCAAATTCATTGCTCACTGATGTTGAACATGTGCTCATGTCACACCTCCGGCTGTTAAAAACAAATGCATAAGGTGCATTCATGGTTTTGGGTTCTGCATCCACAGGCTTGTAAATTGGATTTAGGTCTAAGAACAGCGTTTTATGGTCGTATTTGATTTTAATTGAGGTCAAGAGGTCAAAAGTAAAGGGTGGTACTGACGGCACATCATTTTCTGTTAGGTGCACCAGTTTGAATGTTTAATCTTTTGCTGCTCTCATTCTCATATTGCTTCCCGCTGTTGTTTTAATAACAGTGATCCTCAGATGAGTGTAGCCAATTCACCATGTGCCATCTGCATTATTTATCAGCACAACTATTAATTATTTATTGAGCACTGTCATGAATGGGGCTGTTGTGTTTACACATGGGGAGTCATTTCACTGAGAAGGGCATTGTGTGGTTCTAGATGCAGTCAAGCTGGATCTTATTCTTAAGCTTGCATGCACAAGGGACAATGCTTGGTTTACTTTTTTATATATGTGACTCTGTGTATGTTTATATATTTATAATAGTTTAGTTTATATTATATAATATAATATAATAAAACCCACCCTCTATCACACATACAGCTAACACTTGCAGGTCTCGCTTCCTCAATGTGTCTTCATCACTTTCAGCATAGACATTTTATGTTTAACCTCTCTAGTGTCTATCTTCCTTTTTTCACTTTTTTTTTTTTTTTTGGGCTCTAATCACACACACAGACCTTTTAAAAATAGGTTCAAGCTTTTAGCCTTGACCTCTTTGTTTAGTATGCCACAGAAATGTTCAGTAGGTGAAAGCCGTGTTGTGTTAGTGCTAATGTCAAATACGTGGAACAGGTAAACCAGCTCTGTAAAGGGAAACTCCTTTAAAGGGTGTATGTTGTTAATCTTCTTAAACAATTAGTCTGTTTAGGTGAAATGTTTCTGTTGTCAAGATATGTTTCGACTTACACGCCCTTCACTGATGATGATTTTACACGATGTACTCTCACCTTGCCCAGATTGTTCTGATAAAACAAGCAGGTATAAGGGTGTTTTTTTTTTTTTTTAGGAATAGTTCACCCATAAATGACAATGCAGTCTTTTTCATTTGAAATTTCACTTTTGGTTTTGATTGATTGCGGTTTATTTATATGGAACTTATGGATTGTGATTTTGACCACCATTTTTATTAGAATTTTCCAAATTGTTGGACAGTCGTAATAATGGTTAATAGGTTCATAACTTTGACTAATTTGATGTGAATAAGAATTTGGTGAAAGTTCATAAGGTTTATAAGTTGTGTGGATACCACGAAAGTTTTCTTTTTTTCTTCCGTGCTCTAAATTAGTTGCAAACTGTATTATCTTAAGCCAGTTAAAGTGTGGTCTGTAATAGACTTAGCGCGCGTGTGTGTGTGTGTGTGTGTGTGTGTGTGTGTGTATGTATGCCTGCAGGCGAATATGTTTGAGCTGCCCTTCTTTCACTCATCTGTTCCCTTGGGCTGAGTGTGCCTGTAATATCTCACATTTCTTTTTCCACTGACTGTCACCAGCCCTAAAAATTACTTAATCTACCTGGAGATCTGAACTCTAGGGAACAGGATATATATTAGCATTTAGATTTACAATATTTATGTTTTTTTTATTGAATAAAATTGATTTTTGATTTAGTTAGTTATACATTGCTTATTTGTAAATGTATTTAATAGTTTTCCTTTAATTTGAGTGATTTAGGATCCTCTTAATGTCAGCAGCTCTAAGCTACTGTATGCTGCAGAAAAGCTTCTAGCGGTTATAGGTCAAGTCTTTAGCTCCTCAGGGTCTGACAATTGTTAAAGATGATCTTTAATGTAATCTTATTAAAGGTGGTTTGTTTTCAGTGGGCGGAGATCTGATCTGTGTGATATAAGTAGCTGTTGCTTTTATAAAACAAAGGCTGATATTTCATAATATTTAAATGCTCCATTTTTGCATGCTTTATATTGCATTTGGCTTTATTCCTCCCTGTCTCTCCCTTTTTTCTTGTCTTAGGTTATGAAAAGACAGAAGACACATCAGAAAAGACTTCTCTAGCAGACCAAGAAGATTCCAGACTAATCTTTATCAGTCAGCCCCAGTTTACCAAGTTCTGCAATAATCGTGTCAGGTACGTGTCCTATGCTTTGTATATTGAGTAAATATCAAACAAGGGCTGAACAGGCCTTCATGGTGACCAGAGGGATGATGAAATCCAAGATGGTGGATGAAGCAGGTGAAATATTGATTACAAAAACGTATTTAAAACTGAGATTTATTGATTAAAAGTTTGTAAGTGTAAATACATGTATTATTTGACCTAATAATTGTTTGTGTAGTTTAATCTCATGATTAATACTTTTATTTAGCAAGAATGCAATAAATTGATGAAAAGGGACTGTAAAGACCTTTACATAATTACAAAAAAAATCTGTTTCAAATAAATGCTGTTCTTTTTGATTTTTAAAAAAATTATTATTCAAAGAATCCTGAAAAAATAATGTATCATGGTTTTCACAAAAATATTAAGCAGCACAACTATTTTCAACATGTTTCTTGAGCTCCAAATCAGCATATTAGAATGATTTCTGAAGAATCATGTGACTGTAAGGCACTGACACTGGTGTTATGGCTGCTGGTTCAGCTTTGCCGTCACAGGAATAAATTACATCTTAAAATATATTTAAATAGGAAACAGTTGTTTTAAATTGTAATATTATTTCACAGTTTTGCGGTTTTTATCAAATAAATGCAGCCTTGGTGAGCATGAGACACTTCTTTCTAAAAAGTATTTAAAAAATCTTACTGTCCCCAAACTTTTTGAACTGTAGCGTAGGCAGCAAGGCAACTCAGTTGGATTCAGAACAGAACTCATATTCAATGCCACAGAAACAGAAACAAAAACAAAAGTGTAATAAAACTGTTGAACAGACTGTACTGCCATGCAGGGATGGATGGATGAAGATGGTTTTGAAAAAGTGTCGCTGTGTTCCAGTTGCCAAAATGGCTCACAGTGTCCAAGTTACATATGGACTCATAGTGATGTATGGTAGGCAGAGAGGAGGTAGGAGCAGGCGCTGCAGTTAATATCTGATATCTGCTCAATCACACTCTGAATTACCTTTAAGGAGTAGTTTTAAAAAATTACAATTGTGTAATTATTTACTCGCCCTCAAAAGATCATCTTAAGTCAGGGAAATGAACTGATTTGAACTGACAAATATTTTAGTATTGTTTGTGAATTGAATCCGATGTGATTGGTCTAAGATGCTTGATGGTTTTTCTTTCACCCTGCAGTGAGAGAGCAGTCATCCAGGTGTCATGTCACTCAGACTGCAGACCGTCAGTACTGAAACCCAAAAGCATTTGATAGTTCCATCTAGTGATCATAACAGCCACTGCAGTCTGACAAGAGCATAATTACTCAATAATAATGCCGTCCTCTGATTAATGCAGGGAGGAACAACATGCCATCTCATGTCTGGACTGTGCTTTTAGCTTTACAGTATATTGAGAGCTGCCTTTCATGCAACAGATAAATCAGTAGTTTTAAACGGTTGGCTTCTCTGTCAGATGTTTGCATTCCTGCAGTTTGAGAGGCTGGGGAGTGCTTGCTTTTGTATGTTTGTATTTTATGACATGTAAACTGCCATGAGAAGAAAACAGGCTTTAGTTTTAATGGGTTACAGTCACGTTTAGCTCATAATGGGTTTTCATTTAGAAAGATCACACGCAAGGGTCAAGATATTTCCTTGTGCATTTGTTCTTGAAACAGTAACACTTAATATAGCATACAAATGCTTGTTGTGTTCCTTAAGTAAAATAAGAAGTCAGTAATTTAAAAGAATCTGTAGTTTGTACTTTTGTAGCTTTTTTTTAATTAAACTCCATCCCAATTATAAAGTTAAAGTTTCTTGCATCAAAATCTATTTAGTTTTGCATGAGAATTTCCCACTCCTTTTGCTGCTCTATAGATATCTGTATGTAAATTACCTCCTTTGTGACTGGATAACCTCCACATACTCAGTGTTGGGAAGGTTACTTTGGAAATGTAATAGGTTACAGATTACAAGTTATCCTATTTAAAATGTAAGAGTAGTGTAACTTTTTCAATTACTTTATTAAAGTAATGTAACTGATTACTTTTTGATTACTTTTCTAAATTTCTAATGAATGTTTATTTGCAACGTTCATCCTTTAACATTACAAACACCATGCAGGGTTAACCTTACAGTAGTGCTCAACACTGTCAGACTTTCAAAATCCTTCATCACTTGAATTAAGATGATCAAATTTGAACACATCCACCACAAAATCAGACTTTAGTACCGCCTTTTACTTTGAGATTGATCTGAAGTTCAATGCAGATTTAAAATCATAAGAAATAGTTTAATAGCTATGATACGTTTTTTGAAATCAAATCTTTGCATAGCTACAGGAAACGCTGCATCTAACAATGGTTTGGAAAAAATAGTTAATTAAAAAATAATAATAAATAAAAGCATATACATCAACTCAAATACGGTTATCTAATAAGCATGTGTCCTATTCTGTTGTACTAAACTCTTGAAACATTGGTGTCTTTTTGAAACATTGGTGTCTCTTTGTATATGATATGACGATAGTTTTCTCAAAATAAGTAAAATGCTCATGAAGTGACTCAGAGCAGTTCTAGAGATTATGTTTATGTGTTCATGTACTCATATATTGAGGCAGAGGCTGAAAACACCGCAAGCTTCAGTAGACCTATGTGTAATAAATGAAACCACATGTCTGCGCCATTAATTTTCCCCCAAAACGAGGGGGGGGCGGACTGGGAAAAAATTCAGGCCGGGAAATCTCACATTCATACACCCACAACAAATTCTGAAACATGGACAACTCTGTTTTTTGTATGGACCTCACATAAAAAGGTTTAAATCCTTAGGTTGGGGACATGCTAAATAATTAAAAGTTCTCTCCTGAACTGCTCCTTTCACTTCCATTTCTTTACATCTCTCACATGACTTTAATACTCAAGATTTAACAAAACTATACTTTCTAAATTACCTACATGTCAAAATTATTACATCACTACAATATCTTTATAGAAAAAATCCTAATACTGAACATGAGTCATGTTTTTTCCCTTACAAAAATTAACCATGATTTTATTATAGTAAAAGTACAGTAACCATGTTTTTTTTTTTTTTTGCAAATGGATTACAATTTGTATTTATTTTTACTACAAATGCCATGGTTAAACTATGGCTAGTGTTGCAAAAACCATGGTTAATTTGTAGTTACCATGGTTTAACAATAGTAACCATTGTCTTGATGTCCTTTTATACAGTATGAGATATTACAGCGAGCTGAAGCATTGCCAGTCACGACTAACCGATTTATTAGAGATTTAATTATCGAATGGCGAATTCGGAAATCGCTTTAGTACACTCAGCAGGCAATTATACAATAATAATATTAAAATAGCGGGCAAAATCGGCTGCTAGGCCACCGGGAATTGTCCCGGTTCTTACGATGGCCTGTCCGCGCCTGATTTCCACAGACACGTAGAACGTGCAGGATTCATATATTGTCTTTTTGGGGCTTAATATTCACAGACACTAGTCTGTGATTCAAGACAACACTCGTTTTGATTCAAGTGTACTGACCTTTTGATTTATTCGTCCAAAATGCGGCATATTCAGTCCGCGTTAGGCTGTAGGACTTCCGTTTTTATGACTGGATTCTACGAACCAGTCTGTGTTTTCTGCATCGCGGAAATTATAGGACCGTATGTCTCAGAGTAGTCAGTGCAATTTGGGAAAGAAATCAATTAAGTTTTTGGAATTAAGTATTTACTCTTCCATAAAGACACACTACTGTTCTAAAGGTATGGGTCAGTATGTTTTTTTTTTTTTTTCTTTTATTCAGAAGGCCATTAATTGAAAGTGACAGTAAAGACATAAGTATGTGAGCATAGAGAGTAGGAATAAAGCCAACAAATGTAAAGAGCTGGCAATAGACGGACTGCAAATATTACACTGATGGCAGAAATGTGCTAATTAACATATGGATTATGTGAAAATTCAGCTTTGCCTTGGCAGGACTAAATTTAATTTTAAAACGTATTAAAATCAAAAATATAGTAAAAAAAGCAGTAATTTTCTGAAATAATATTACAATTAAAAAATAACTGTTTTCTGTCAAATAAATTCAGCCTGGGTGAGAATAAAACAACTTTTAAAAGTCCCCACTGTTATTTAACTCTACATTTAATTTTGAAAGGGATTTTTTTTCCCGGAACTGTTGTGGTGATATGTAAACATCAGTTGTTACTGTAAGTTCATGTGCTTGTGACATTAAGCTGCCAAAACAGGTCACCAACATTGACTAGTTTTCATAATTGGCCTGGATTTGTGTCATGAATGATAAATAATGTCTACATGGTACATTTAACTTCTTTATTGCAAAAGAGCACTATGTCATGGACTACTTTGAGAGCTGTATGTGTTAGATTAAGTCTAACGATGTATGGTAATTCAGGTTGAATTTGTTTGGTAGTATCGTGTGTTGAGTGGTTTAGCTCCGTTTCATGTGGAAGACATCGTCACCCATCAAGAAAAAACAAAGCAACCTTGGCGTCAGATTCCAGGCCTTCCTGCTCCTTGAGTTCTCCACCGCTGGAAAGCTGCTCCAATATTTACACGGGTCCTACCTCTTGCCTGAGCGAATACCTTCTTTATAAAGTTTTGTTCCTCTGAAATATTCCTTTTTTGTTGTTGTTGTTTTTTTATATCTGCCATCTCTTACTATCTATAGTCGATCTGCTAATATCCGTCCTGTGCACTCACTGAGCGCTCTCATCTCCCTATCACTACTAGACACACCCCTTACTGCTGATTGGCCGCGAGTGTATTTTGGGACTCGGTCCGACAGGTCAGAAGCGTTTTTCAAATATTGCTTAGTGCACCTTTAATATACATAGTCCATTGTGTGGCTGATATGAACTGTAGGTCAAGTTCAAGTTGTTACCCTTGGTAGACCTTTCCTATCAGAGCTGATCGGCCAAACTGCTACCCTTAGCATTGCTGTTGTACTGTACAATCAGGACTAGCAAACCAGTCTACAAGGAAGAGGGATCACTTGAACAAAATACTAACATTTGCTTTACCTGAAAAAAACCAACATTCTGGAGTTGGGAATAGTGCGCATGCTAAGTTATATTAAATTACACCAATTTCCCCCTGAAGCAAACAAATATTATTAACATATCTCCTAACACAGCCCTTTTTTTAAACCAAAAAAGCATGTTTGCGCCTCACACTGTGTGCCTTAGGAAGACAAAACAGCTGTTGATGCGTGTGTAAATACGCCACCACCAACAATGCCACAACCTTCTCTCCATCAAAATAATTAACAGCACGTGGCTGAACCCTGAGGTTCATTTTGATGAGCGCTTACACTAGTCACCCCAGTGACTGCCTGATGAGCCAGCATCCTGAAGCACTCGTGTGCGATACATGTTTGTTTAAAAGCATGATGTAAGTAGTGCTAAACGAGCTGAGCGTGTGGTTTAAGCAGCCAGCTGAGGTCTAGAAGCAGACCAAGATCTGGTTTCTGGGGTCGTGTAGAGGAAATTGAAGGAGAGACGCAGGTCAGCTCTCTCTGCACTGCCATGAGAAAGCACATCACGTTGAGTTTATAACATCCATCAAAATGCTCATTATTATTGTTAAATGAACTTTACATTAGCAACCACGTTCAGTAAAATGCTTATTCTGAAGAACTTCATATATTGTTTGACAATGATTCATTTGATTTTAAAATAGTAACAATAGCTCTAAAAAACGGAAAACTTGAATGGTGCTTATCGGTTCAAAACTTGTAGGTGGTACCATTGGTATGCAGTTGCTAAGGTGTTTTGAGTGGATGCTTGCATGTTACTATGAAGTTAGAATGTTCTTTGTGATTGCTAAAAAGCAAAAGCTGAAAACTAGCCAAGAGAAAGTGGAGAAAAGCGAGAACGACAGGCTCCTGACAGAACTTTCCATCTCGTACACTGCTGCTAATTGCCCTGATACGGTGTGCCGTGGTCTGATAAGGATCTCTGTGAAGACTGGATCAGTGAAACGTAGAGACAGTGAGAGGACTCGTATCGCTTTCCATGTTAGAAACGTTCACAGACTGTCTCAGTCTCTCCAACGTAGCACATTGTAATGTACATATTGCATTTTATATTATTTGTATTTTAGCACATGCGTCTTCCAATTTTTTTTTTTTTTTTATGTATTCTGATTTAAATGCTTTTTGGTAGCTGTGAATATTTTATTGATATATATTTATATAAGTTCATATTTTTATTGTTTTTATTATACTATAGTAGTTAGAAGTATTAATTAATAAAAATGCTGATGTTTCTTGGTGGGCTGCGAGTAATATATAATCATAATTTTCTGTTGTGTTTGTATTATATAATATTACTTCACATATGTATTCGATTTTATTATAGTTATCATTAATTTAAGCGACGTATTTTTTGTATTCTATTGTTATTGTTTTTATATTGATTATATGAATCATTAGTGACTAGTGAAAAAAACAAATATTCTGATAGAAATTAGTGGGGGGGGGGTTTTTTTTTTTTTGGTTGGCTGTTCTTTTTGTAAGTGGGTGGATAAAGAGGCAGGTGGGAACGTTATATCTCGGCCTGAAGTGGCCTCGCTGTCTTGGGCCTAATGTGAGCGTAAATCAGTCGGCAGTCTTGAGAGATGGAGGCTCTGGCAAGCTCCTACCGTAGTTCACTCAAATTCAGAGCTCTTTGCAGCCCGGTCTCTCTCTCCTCCTCAAACTTCGCTGTTCTTTGTGGTCATTAACTGCCTCTCTCCATCACTCACTGTGTGTTTGTGCTTGAGTCTGAGGCTGGCACTGAGCCTGACACTGGGGCTTTGAACTGGGTGTGGCAAGGGGGAGGAAGTTTGATTCGTGCTGATGATCATGGTTATGCTTCCTGGTTATCAATATCACTTTTTATAATAGTGACCAACTAAAATTAGAAAACTGAGAAATTAATGGATGATAAACTTTGTCAGCCCAGTCTGCAGATGATGTCAGGTGGTTTTATATTGTGGTCATTCTTGGGATGTAACCACATTTCTGACTTCCTCTCCTCTTTTCTCTGCAGCACTGCAAAGTACAATGTCCTCACGTTCCTGCCTCGGTTCCTGTATTCTCAGTTCAGAAGAGCAGCAAATTCCTTTTTCTTGTTCATCGCACTTCTACAGGTAAGACTTCAGTGTCCGTCTCCAACCTTCCTCCCACAGGGCAGGAATACTGATGACAAGCTGGAGAGATTAGGACTGTCAGCTCTCACAGATAAACATCTGTCTGCGGATTCCCTGACTCTCTGTGATCAGATACCAGGTTTCTTAAGTAGATAGGACTGATAGAAGAGCAGGGTGGAATCGAACTCAGACCAATCAATCAAACCAAGTGTGAAAACCTCAGTGATGTAGTGCTTTACATTACAATTTACAAGTATGTGTGAACAAACGTTACTTTGCAACACAAGGTCAGTTGTGTTGGGAGTTGTTTCAGATTTCAGTTTATAATGCCATGCCTGCCACAAGGGTTTGTCATTGCCAGCAATTGTCATGGCTGACTCTCTGCTTGAGGAGAATCTTGCTGACTGTTGAAATGTTAATTGCTAGCTACCTGAATAATAACTCGTCTGTTTAGATGGCACATCCTTTTAAAGGCAAGCATATTTCCTCCTTGAGTAATGAAGTTTCAAATGTTTGGAGTCTTTTGAAAGAAATTAATACTTTTAATCAGAAAGTACACATTAAATTGATCAAAAGTGCTGTGAGAAGGTTAATGATGTTCAACCTAGATTTCTATTTCTAATAAATGCTGTTCTTTTGAACTTTCTATTCATCGAAGAATCCTGAAAAATGTATCAGTTTCCACAAAAATGTTAAGCAGCACAACTGTTTTCAGCATTAATAATAATAAGAAATGTTTCTTGAGCAGCAAATCAGCATATTAGATTGATTTCTGAAGGAGAGTGTGACACTGAGAACTGAAGTAAGGGCTGCTGAAAATTCAGCTTTGCCATTACAGAAATAAATTGCATTTGAAAATGTTAAAATAGAAGTAGTCATTTTAAATTATAATAATATTCTGTGCCACTATTCCGTTTTGCGTTTTGGACAAAGAATGCACTCTTGGTGAGCATAAGAGGCTTCTTCAAAAAACATTTAAAAAAAATCTTACTGACTCCAAACTTTTGAACAGTTGTGTACTGTTTATATTGCTTTTAAACCCTAAACCGATTTTGGTTGCACTGCTTCTGTGTAATTACCAGACGCTGCCGTCACTGAGGGCTCCAGAGTGTTATAAACATGCTGTTCTTTTAGAGACAGAAGGTACAATTACTCCACCACCGAGCAACCCGGCGTGACCCTGTAGATGCACCGCACATTAAATTAGCGCCGTGTTTTAATGTAGCTCAATCGATGACTGGGAGAAAGGGAGATGAAGAGAAACTGTGAGACAGGAGAGTAAAACAGAGCGAGTGAAGTGGCTTCGAAGCACAGGTTCTGTGTATCTTCATTACGCCACTGTCAATGCAGTGACCTTGAAATGCACAGGCTTGTTGTGAACGAGAAAAATGGGAGGGATGGGTTTGCTGAGGCAACAAGGGGGCCAAGGTGACCATCTGATTTTTATAGTTGCTGTTTCATCAAAACCGCTCACTTCCATCACACTTACAGAGTGCTGCTTCTGGATATGCCGTCATAATCAACAAGACATTTTGATGCTGACACCCAGGTTCCACGATGATCGACTGCTCTGGTATTGTATGCCACTGTGGTTTGGTTGTGAGCGTACTCTCCTGTTTAAGTGAAGCGTAACGCAGAAGGGAAAGTGTTGGCATCAGGTTAAAAGGAATCAGTTTCGGGTTTCCTATTGTATGTCTTTGCATTGTTGGCCTCTGTCTGAACCTGTCACAGCTCCATCTGATAGGGGCACGTTCCAAAGACGATCCACTTCTTGATATTATGTAAGCTCTGTGAGTTTTGCCAGAATCAGGAGAGAAACTGTAGAAGTTTAATCAAGTTCTGGTGGTGTGAATTTATATATAAGCTTGAAGGCCCTTTCCCAACTGCTTGGACCGGCACCTAACCAGCCTGAACCAGTCTGGAAATTTATGCTAGTCTAAGCTGATCTCTTCAGCACGGTAGACAGATATGTCACATGGCGACTTCTGAACATCCATCAGAGTCGCCGCTGCTGACTTTCTGATGGTTATTGCCATTCCCTTAGGTGGCTTTCTTGACCTCCTGGTGATAAATACTAACACCACCACCAGGGACGTAGACCTTCAGGCTGTTATGATTGCTAGGAAACAAAACGAGAGCAGTTTATCAACCCCCCTGAGTGTTTTTCATGAGGTCATACCTTTAATAAATGCTCTGCTGGACTCTTAATTAATTTGTGTTTTTATTCATGCCCTGTAGATGACGAGATTTGTGTAACGTTTGGATGTTCTTGTTTTGATTTTGCTCTTCCGGTTTGTTTTTTTCTCTTCTCGACAGCAAATACCTGATGTGTCACCGACAGGGCGGTGGACAACGCTGGTGCCGTTACTCTTCATCCTGTTGGTGGCAGCAGTGAAGGAGGTTATAGAAGACCTGGTGAGAGCATTCAGTTATATATGTGATTTGTTAAAATTAACTTATCGGATAGTAGATTATGTGCACATGACTTATCCCGTGTGCTAAAAAGGTATTGCAAAAACCTGCTTTTAAGAACTGTACGATTCCGCATTTTACTAGTATTTGTACTTTAAGAATGTATTTTATAAAGAGCCATATTTCCTGAGTTGTGTCGATGTGCGACAGCAGGACAGTGTGCTTGCAGTGCTCTGCTTTCACTCCCTGCATGAACACTGGGGAACGGCCAAAAAATAAAAGTAGAGATCTGATGCAACGTAGCGCACGGCTAAAACTTAAGCCTTTACAAGTTTTGGATACTGAAATAACTTATGCCTATGAATGAGAAAGAAAACGAGGGATTGTTGTGCTTGATGTAAAAAATTTGTTAGTTAACCTTGAAAAAGAGCTTGTGCAGTACTCGCGCCTCTTTCAGACAGCCGCCAAATAACCAACATTCAGATCTCTTTCACGAGTTATTGCGATTCAGCGGTCAAATACGCACACAATTATGTTAAAATGCCCATCTTGTCTTATGCACCTAAAAACCTAGAATATTTTTGGGCATTGACCACGCTGCCACTTTTCTTGTTTTTCTGTCAGGACCTTACTAGCAGTCAGCATCCAAGTGTCTATTATCATTATAAACCGGAGACCTTGACGTTTCAGTCTAGCTATTTAAATTTTATTATAAGGTTTCCTTTTGTTTTCTCTAAGAATGAATGAATTTCCAGAATTTTAAGAAAAACGCAAGCAACAATTGGGTGTTTTTACGGTAATTCGACAGAAACTATGCAATTTGGATTTTTCTTTAGGAGTAGTATCTTGGGCGTTGTGTTATCACTTCTCAAATAAATTGGTGATATCATAGAACATTCCCCAAGCAAGTTATAGCCATTTATTACAATATTGATATAGGCACTTTTCAGTGAAAAACAGGTCCATTTAGTTTTACTAACAATATAGATGTGTCCAAAAAACGTTTAGGGAGTAAAGAACCAAATTTTGTTTACAGGGGCAAAAGAAAACAAAGTTTGCTTTCTTCAGTAGTAGTTTCAAGATATTTTAGTCGGTTATCATCTCGCAGTCAAAATTTTGGTATCGTGACAACACTAGAGTTAAATGCATGTGAACTTTGCGCAGATCACTCGCCTTTTTCAGTTTATTTTTTTATCATTGGCAGTTGGTATGATTTTTAATGAGTGATTAATGAGAGAGAACTCTGCTCTTCATAGCGTCTGGAGTGCAGTCGTGCTTGCTGTAGGTTTTATTCTCTCTTGCCCTTCACAGCTGTTATATTATCCGAGTCAGTTTTTAGACTGCGTTCACGTTTACCTCTTTTACTCTTCCTGATAATTCAATCTCACTCTCTGGTGATCATGTACACGGCAGAATGCATCTCGCTCCCATTAGCCGACACTTTTTTTTTTATTTTTTTTTTTTTTTCTCCCCCTGCCCTGAGCTATCGTCTTATTTGCCATGTAAATGAATTCCAAGACCATTTTACATAGAAATTTACATAGAGGAGTGAACACTAAGATAAAACCGCCAGCCCAAATGGATCCACCATAGTGCTGTGACCCTGAAATCAGAGCCTGCTCTCCCATCTCCCTCTAGACAGCCATCCGATCACATCACGCTGGATGCTGTGGTCAGAATGACCGGCTCAGCACTTTATATGGGTTTCTGATGTGTTATTCAGGTCTGAAAGGTCAAGACCAGCTCTGGACGTGAAGGTCATATTGTAAATTCACTTCTCTGCTGTCATACTGTGAGTGGAGGTCACATGACCTTTGCTTTCTTTTCCCTTCAAGTAAAAACAAACTCTAATTTTAGAGATGTCCCATAAGGTGAGAGAAAGGCTTCTCTTGTTACTCCGAGTGATAGCTTTTCTTTGTTAGACTTTGATGGCTTGTTTTTGTATTTAAAGAAAGTTCACCAATCACCAGAAAATTAACTAATTTAATTAATTTACTCACACTCATGTTGTTCCAAACCTTGAATGACTGGCTTTCAAACACAAAAGCAGATATTTTGCGGAATGTTCACACTACTTGTTTTCCATACAACGGATGTAGACCGTGACAAGGGGCTTTCATCTGTAGCTTCCTAATGGGAAGTCACAGTCTCCAAGCCTACTCATTTGGAAGAGCATTGTGTTTTTCTTGAGTCATCAAGTATAAAAAGCTGTTTTTCACGAGCTGTCAAGGACTTTAAATGTAGTGCAGAAGTACTTTTAAGGGCCCCCTTTATTTATTTATATTATTATTATTTTTTTTTTGGTAGATTGACAAGCGTACTCATGGTCTGCCTTCATGTATAGAAAAAAAGCAGCTGGTCATGCTTGCTAAACATGAATCAACTTTGGATTTCCTCTCCAGTTTCATCATACTTTTAAATGTACATACTGTTCATAAGTTTTCTTTTTGCTAGAAATCGTCATTTAATTGGCTTAGGATGCATTTATTTGATCAAAACATACAGTAAAACAGTAATATTGTGAAATTATTGCAATTTAAAAGAACTGTTATATTTCACTATGCTTTAAAATGTAATTTATTCCTCTGAAGCCATAATTTAAATATCATTATAATATGCGGTAGTTGGTAGCCCTTAAGAATACATTTTTATTATATCATTTGTGCCTGTCTTAATATTTTTGTGGAACCAGTGATGATTTTTAAGGATTTGAAAACAGATTATTCATCAATTTATAATTTTTCTAATGTTTTGAACATCTGCTAAAAGGCTTTTACTCATTTTTGATCATTTTCAGCATCCTTGTGAATAAAATCAATTACTTAAAGAAGGAAATCTTACTGACATCAAACTTTTGAATGTTATTGTATTATATATATCAATTTTGGTTTGGTGCTTTTTTAACTGTGGCTGTATATATAGATATTACTATAGAGATATATGTGTTGTGTGTTTTGGGTTTTTCTGTGTGCTGTGGGTGTGTGTGGGGGGGTGTGATACCTAGTGATATCTACTATATATATAGATAGATATATATTATTATAGATGATATATATATATACTATATATTATATATATATATGTATATTGTAGCGATAATATACTTATGTCATAATGTATGGTTATTTTAGACTTGTGTATGTGTGTAAGTGGATGTATATAAATTTCAAAAGAAGCCAGCAGGCTCAGTATAATCCCTAACTCGTCATAATCTGGCATCCAACAAAGACCGAGTCTAACAAAGAGGTGACGTGCCAGTGCTCTCCACACATTGTCCTGCTTATCAGCTGCACCCCACTGTACTCCACTAATCCTTCTGGGATTTAGTGCTGCATTTTACTACAAACCCAAACCACTGTCTCCTCTTCCTTTTCGGGGCCTTCTTGTATTGTTAAATATCCTCTTGCTCCCATGTTCACTGCAGGCAAGCCATCAGTTAGATTAGATGCGTAATCAAATATCTCTTCCCTCCTCAGAGACTGATCTCTGCTCCATGTTGAGGTGAAGGAAAAAGTGAGGGAAATAGAAACAGAGGAGATAGGAGAGAGTGAGGAGAAAGAGAAAGAATGAGTTATCCAGCACTGCACCAGAGCTGATTTGGATGATTAATGGGATCTGAGACCGGTCTAACTTTTTCTTTCTCCTGCAGAGGTCATGTGACATGGGCCGCTCAATAAGCTCTCCAGTAATATGTATGCGGCCGTTTGTCACATTTAATGTTATTTTAATATAATATAAATTTGAGAGAGATGGGGAGGAGGAAAATGTGTATTTAGAAAGGCTGGAGAGATGCTGTCTCCATGTAATAGCAGCCTGCAATTATTTCTTTCCCTTTTTATGTTATTTTTTTATAATGCAGAGTATATAAGCAACAGAGATTTGTGAATTTTTATTTTATTTTTTTTACTTTTTTTTTTTAATAAATTGTGTCTATGTAAACAAATTCCATTTGGACATAGTCCGTAGTAACATTACACTAAACTTCATTAGAGAAGGTCTGTAAACAAATGAATGGCTTTATTTTACAGATATAATGTGCATTTATGTAACCGGCGCTCGTGGCACTTTAAGCATAGTATCATCATTTTAAGTTATTCAGGTTTCTCTCATGTTGTCTTATGAATGTCCATTGTGCCTAACAGCACATAAACCAGTCGTCCCGGACAAACAGAAGTGACACTGGACATATTTTAACACTGTTAACTGGGAGGATAATTAGGCAGTCAGAGAGCACTGGAGATGGATTTAGATTTAGAGCTTTAAGATGCTAATCAGTGTTTTCAGATCACTCTCACTCATTCGCCTTTGCTCTCTTGAGATAGAAAAGCTCAAAATGGTTCTCGATTAGAGCAGATCAAACAGCTCTTGTAATCTGGGACAGAAAAAAGTAATTCAATAGACAAACCATCTCGTTAAGCACAGTTTTATTGATCACTAAACATGTAAAACATCACTCTTTCTCTCTATATAAAGAATTTTTATTTTATTTACTAAGAGGTTTTAGTTTTTTTCTAATGACTGTGTTGAATGCGTGCTGTATTTATATCTCTAATATTTATGTGTGCATATGTGTCAATATTATTCTATAGTGCACATCTAGAAGAAAGTAATACAATCCATAAAATAAAGTCCATCCATCTAAAGTTATTTAAAGCTTTGATTTGGCTCATTTGATTAATAACATTTGTTTTTTCCAGAAACGTCACAATGCTGATAGTGTTGTTAACAAGAAAGAGACACACGGTAAGACTTTTGTTTGTTCACTGTTTGTCTTTAAAACCCCCATACATTTGTCTGATTAGATTTTCTTCCCTGATTTAAAGTATTTCCTGTTTAATCAAAGATGAGGTGGGACGTAAATAACTCATGAATTTTGTCATTCAACCATTGGCTGTTATTTACTAGTTAGGCGCTACCCTTCTAAATTAGATTTGCCAAAAAATTGGCATAAGTACAGGATGAGTCAGCATTTAGTAATTTTCATATCTTTTTCCTGCAAGAAGAAGACAGTCAGCTTTAAATGTCTGTGTATATATGCATTTTTATATCATGGGGTCTTAGTCTGTGTTCTGTGGATTAGTCTGTGGATCTTTTCTTTACATACTTTTCTGTTATGGTGATCTTTCTCGCTTTCTCTCTCTTGTAGTATTGAGGAACGGCGCTTGGGAGATTGTACATTGGGAGAAGGTACTGCAGCAGATGCTGTTTCTCATACCAATTGCCTCACTGAGTTCCAGCATGAAAATAAGTTGACATACTCTTAGAAACAGAGTGAGAAATGAGTATGCATAAAAGATGCCCACTGGTGTAAACCAGAGCAGGTTTGGGTTGAAAACCGATACTTTGGTGTTGTCTGAAAAGGGTACTTCCCTCGCAGCTCTTTTTCTTTTGTTGATTCCCAACTCTATCTTTAAGGTCAAAATAGAGTTGTTCACCAGGCTGCAGCTTACGTGCGGTCTCCATAGAGATCTTAATACAGCCAGACACAGAGCAGCTTTTCAATGTGTTAGTAGAGAGTAGAGCTAATTACCTTGACAGAAACACACAGTCCATTATTATAAGGTGAAAGCAAAAAGACTATAATTACCTGGTGACTGGGCATTCATTAGTATTTGCTATATTAGTGCACATCTGCGAGAGTGCATTACCTTTTGCCCTTGTGACCTCACCGTGGCACAGAATAGGATGTGACGTCAACTATGACTGATTATAGTTCTTTCCTTTTAGTATGTTATTTTCTGGAGCTGCAATTGTGCTAAATGCTGCTAGAATGGACAGTGAAGTACAATAATGATTCTGCTTTAGCTCTCATTAAATCTAGTTTTATTTTTGTCATCTCATCAATATTCAAACCAGAGCCAGGCTTCTTGTCGCCCATCCTTTTATTAAGCCACACTGTGACACACTTTGAAATACAGTGTACAGTATGAATAATGTATTTGAATACTTATAAATCGTATATCAACTCATGCATATTTAGGTAGCTCTCCACTTTGATTCAAAATAGCAGCTATGAAGCAGCGTCCCCCACTTTTACTGGATTATGGCTAATAAAATGATTAAAAATGCAAATCCAAAAAGATAAATTGTTTATTTGTGGATATCACAGAGAATACTTTTGATTAATTGGCCTAATTTTTAAATGCTAGTCTCAAAAGAAGACTTACGGATCTAAGTACTTTCTTAATATGAAATGGATGGTTCTTGCCAATGTCAGCCAGATGTATTGGCTCTAGTAATATGTTATTTCTCTACTCTCGCCAGTGGCTGCTAGTTTGCTATAAAGTTTATGAACTGATAACTAGTTTGTGTTTTACAGGTTGTGGTTGGCGACATAGTTAAAGTTAATGGCAAAGATTTCGTACCAGCAGATGCTATACTGCTGTCGTCCAGGTAGACGAATCTATGTCATCAGAAGGGAACTTGTCCGTCCTTTTGCCCCTGTCTCACACTCAACACCAAAAGGAAGTGATGATTAACAGGCTAATAACAAATAACCCTGAAACAAGGCCCCAAATCAATGCAGTGACATTACAAATAGTATCAGTTAGGGGTTGTAGTAATATAAATGTTATTTGTAATCCACAAAGGATGAAGGCTTAAATGACTATTCACCCCAAATTGATAATTCTGCCATCATTTACTCGCCTTTTTTTGTTCCAAACACAAAAGTAATAGGTTTATTAATGAAAGGAGGTGAATAAATGGCACACGTTTTATTATATACGAGTTATTCTTTAATAAAATTAATGAAAAGTCAAAATCAACACTTCCTTTAGTGGATGTTTGCTTATTGATTAATATTGACCTGATGAAGCTGTGTTCAACATTATCATCGTCACTGTCAAAATCCATTTGCCAGCCAGGCCTTAAGTTCTGCGGTGTTACTGACGTTTTTTGTCAGCCACAGATATCAGTAATTTGGCATCAAGTATCATTTCTGAAAGCATTTTTGCTTTCTCCCACTTTACTGGTGGTTTAGCCTGGCTTGGGTGTATTTTGAGCAGTGGACATTGTGTTTTATCCTCTGTGAAGATTAAACGTTTGTGTGTTTGTGTCTCTCTTCCCTTGTTGTTTGTGCTCTTCCTCCTCTGCCCATCTTATGTCCTTTCCCTCCTCTCATCTCCACCTTTCACCCTCCCCTCCCACATCATGTGACGAACAACCTTCTCCCAACTTCACTCGCATCATTCCCCTTGCGTGGGGGCTGCTGGGTATATTAAGGTGTCGGTAGGGGAGGTAGTCCGAGCAGCCAATGGAGATCACCTCCCGGCCGACCTCATCATACTGTCGTCCAGGTCAGGAACAGCTCCGGTTTGCATGCGGGCTAGGTGGGAAGTGTGTGCACAGTGGAGAGAATCTGCTACTTTAATATTTCGGCGCGCGTCCTTTTTTTAAAAAAAAATTTTTTTATATAAATTTGGTTTGGCCTGGTGCATCCTGTGTTTTGTCAGCTTTTAATGCTATTCTTGGTTATGCCATTTTTTTAGCTATGATCTTATTGATATTGATGGGTATCTCTGGGTGATATACATTTTTATTTTTTAAAACATTAATATAAGATTATTATATATATATACATACATACACACACACAGTATATTTAGGTGTAAAGACCATCTGATATATATTTGTAGCAGAATTTGGGAATACACTAGTACAGTATAAATGTATTACCTACATTTACCTACATATGTTTTTACTAAAACATTCAAATACAAGAAAAAATAAAGCTTTTGAATCTGATTCAGTGAAACACACATTTTGAACTGAGTAAAGGAGATTAATTGAATTGACCGATTCTATTGCCATTTTGCTATTGAAGTTTAAGTCAGTGATTAAGTAAAAACTAATTAAAAATTCTGAAGGCTCATACTTAGAAATAGTGAGACATGGATCACAAAACTAATTTTCCAGAAACTTAATGGCTAAATAAAAAGTGCATTTAAATCATTGTTTTATTCACAGTGGTTTTATTTTGTATCACCAGCAAAATATATCTTGTTTTATATTCAACATATTGCTCAGCCACACTATATGTCTGATAATTGTGCAATAATAGGGCCTATTTAGACTATCACGACTCCGTAAACACAAATACCTCTCTTGGACCAAGTGAGATTTTTAGATTCTAACACCAAAAATGGGTTGACTGAGGACAAATTTCCCAGAGGACAACTCTGTTCAACTCCCAGCAGAAAATACTGATGAAGCCCTTTCTATAACCGTAGAGTCGTGTATTACAGACCTCTACTTTGTGCTGAAGATGCTTCAGCTTGTGCACACAAGAAAAACAAAGCGCTTCTCTAACACAGCTGGAGAAAAGGCCCATTGAGTGACTGTAAATGTCAAAGCTGTTGGCACAATGCATGGCTTCAGCAGGAGCTCAGATTCTGATGTGACTCTCTGCATGCGGTCACATCACCACATTGTACAGTATTGTGATGAACCTTTATAGTAAGTCACATTGTTCACATACTGAATCTATGAGGAGGGGTTTTTTTTCACTCCACGATAAACAAACAACTAAAGACAGAAGAAATGAGTATTGACATCCATTTTTGTTTTATATAGACCCAAAGCAGAGCATGCTTTTCTGATAACTTTTCATTTTAAGTATGAGGAACATCTTTTCTGTTCATGCCTGCTATCATTTATTAAAGGAGTGATGTGTAACTTTGGCCCTGTGAGCTCACTATCCTGCTTTTGCTCTTTTCCATATTAACACTGAATGTTCATTTGTCTGGTGTGCTGCATCTTTCCTTTGTTGCATGTGGAGGATGTCACTAAAAATAAAAACAGCAGAATGCATGGCCATAAACAAAGATGCATCGAGTGAAAGTTTCCTAATGGCTGAGTGCAAAATGAAGGATCTAAAGGAGTGCCATTTGAGCGATATATTTTCATTTTCAGTCCAAGTACTAAAATGTTTTATGCAGTTTGGGGGAAATATGCTGCCCAGTGGACTTTCCTTACTGAAATAAATAATAGCAATACAGTTTTAACAGAAAACTCTAGTAGCTCTGGAAAACAAGGCATCTTTGTTTATGGGGCTTCATTTAGCTGTGTGGTTTTGATTGATGTGAACAAACTTTCTTTATTTAATAATTATATATGAAACTTGAAATAGTTACATATTTTTAGCCAATGCCATTTAGCTGTTTTACGTGTTTTTTTATATGTTATGAAAGTGGCTAAAGTGGCTTTTAAAATACACTATTGTTAAAAAATTTGGGATCAATACAATTTTTGATCAGTGTAATGTCTCCCTCCTTTACATTGGCTACGTTTACATGCACAATTTTTGGTTCAAAATAAAGCACGTTTGATCAATGTAATATGTCCTTGCTAAAATAATTGTCATTTTTTAAAAATTAAAAAAAAACCTTACTGACCCCAAACTTTTGAAAAGTATAAGTTAATATTACTGTATTTATATATTTCACTAAACTGTAAAGTATTCTACTGGTGGAGCCAGATATCTTCATGGTGTATTAAAATGTATATTTTTTCATAATGGTGCTGTTTATTGTAGTGAACCTCAAGGAATGTGCTACATTGAGACCTCAAATCTAGATGGAGAAACAAATCTCAAGATCAGACAGGTGACTTTTCTTCCCCCCCATATCATAACTGCTGTTAGTATTGATTCTTTACAATTCACCTGATAGTTAATCAGTGTGAATTTTATTACTTAGTGTTTTTTGTTATACCCAGGGTCTACAGATCACTGCGGAAATCAAGGACATTGACAGTCTAATGCGTCTCTCTGGACGGATGGAATGTGAGAGTCCCAACAGACACCTATATGAGTTTGTGGGCAATATTCGCCTGGATGGACACAGGTATGATAAAATCTTCAGACAGAGTGTGAGTGATAAAATGTAAAGGTAAAATTTGCCTTGAAGTTAATTTCACAAGGAAGGATTCGATCGATGATGAAGAATGAAAATGTCTCACTGATACTTTAAGGCAGGTTTAATAGCGTGTTGATATTTAGGAAGGAACAAATTTATACTTTATAAAATATCAAATTTGTTGTTTTTTCCTTAAACCTCTCTCTGTGCCGTTGTTTGTATCCAAGATAACATTCTCCTGCTCTTATGCTTTATTGTTTTTGTGTGGGATTTATTGTTTAAAATGTTGTGTTGGCTCCATATTTAGCACTGTACCACTCGGCCCTGATCAGATCTTGCTGAGAGGAGCACAACTCCGGAACACACAGTGGGTCCACGGTATAGTGGTCTACACAGGACACGACACCAAACTCATGCAGGTAATTTGTCTGCTTCAGTCCACTTCAGTCGTATCCCAAATCCAGCTTCAATCTGAGAAACTGTCATGTTTTGTGTCTCCAGAACTCCACGTCCCCCCCTCTGAAGCTTTCCAACGTGGAGCGTATCACCAACTTTCAGATCCTCGCGCTTTTCGGCTGTCTCTTGGCTATTTCGTTGGTCTGCTCCATCGGCCAGACGATCTGGAAGTACCAGTACGGCAATGACGCCTGGTACATGGACCTCAACTGTAAGATTCAGACCCCCTTTCCTTCTGTCATGCTAGACTGCTTGCGCGTCTGTGTGCTTCCATTTTTTTTTATCGTCAGTAATTTTCGTCTTCCCTCTATGTAAACAAATATGCATTGCATATGTGAATATTTGTCAATAAAAAGGGAAAGGAGAACTTTTCCCTTTTAGTTCTAATATGCATAGACATGTGAATGTATAAATGGTTGAATATCACAAACGCTGCTGTACTTTTTTTTTCCGTTGGTTTTGTTATCAGCTTCCTTTCTAACATTGTTTGGTTTGTGTTTTTTGTTTCTTTGTTGTTGTCATTTTCTTAACAGCTCCAGGTAACAACCATTTAAAACCCTTGGCCATCTGTGAATGACCCCTCCTTACTAACCCCTAACTGAAGCTCAGCTTTTGCTAAGCTACCGAAGCCACTTATATGGTTGCCCTACTTTGAGAGGGTAATTGCAGAGGACCGCACACACACCAGGAGTCCAATGATAGGTTTTTCCCTTCCAGCTCTGCACTGTATAGACCCTCTTAATGCCTGATGTCAAAAATGTGCCTTCCCTTTCTTTATTTTGGTGACATGTTAAACACTTCGCAAGCTCCGGTTTCGGCTGTGCCAGCGTCCTTTCGCTCGTGCCTAACAAATGAGCCATGACAGTAAGCCTCGGACCCAAAGAAACACACGTGGACAGAAGCGAGTTATCCATGGGCGCTGTCAGAGCAAGAGTTTGAAACATGTTCCTGTGCAGAAGCTGAAGACCCTGGATTTCAAACTGTGACATTTTCTAAATGCCCCCCTTTTCCTCTTACTCACCTCCTCTTTCTCCTCGTTCAGCTGTGTTTGTTATACCGGTGCTGACAGGTGAGGCAGAAAAGGCCCAGCTCTGAATAAGATGAGCAAATCCATGCTAATAGGCTTAATGTTTGGATTGTAAAAGTACGATATTAAGAAATACAACACTGCCATTAATTTTTAATGAGCAGTGATGGGAACACATCTGTTGCGTGCCTTGAGCATTGCAGGTAATTGAAAAAGAGACAAATAAACAGTTTTGTGCACCAACGAGAGGCAAAAATGCGTTACATTTGTGGCAGGAGATGCTTGCAAATTGATTGACGTGTCACCACCATCATTACTCTTGATTTAAATAGGAGGGGCTGTTTGTGTCCGAATCGATCGCAGCTTGTTTTATGGCCTACATGGTTCCCTTCTTGGTATACTCTGAGAGTTCATTGAAAATGTCGTCAAATGTTGAGATGCACCACCTTGGATTCTGGGTCCCATGTGTAATCATTCACATCCAGCGCAGTCATTTAGAAAGGAAATAACAATGATGTTGGGTGCCATGTGAGGGAACAGTGAGGTCATAAAGCAGGCATCCATCATGAAATTGATTATTCCTCTAAAGGAGGGAGACTCTGTTTTTTATGTTTGTTTGCCCTCCTAGTGGAACTGTAAAAGGGAGAGGTGGCATTGATTTGTCGTTAACATGCTTTTGCAGATCAAATTTACTTTACAAACCAAGGAGACTTCCTGCTTTTCAGTCAGTGGTATAATCAAGGGTTCATAATAAGATGTATAGGGTTAATAATACCTGGAGGGAGCTACACTACCAAAAGTTTGTTTTTTTGGAAAGAAATTATTACTTGTATTTAGAAAGGATGCATTGAAAGTAAAAGACTTATAATGTTACAAAAGTTTTCTATTTCAAATAAACGCTTTCTATTTATGAAAAATACATATAAAAGAATCACATTTCCACAAAAATATTAAGCAGCAAAACTGTTTTCTGTTTTGATAATAAGAAATGTTTCTTGAGCACCAAATTGGCATATTACAATGATTTCTGAAGGATCATATGACACTGAAGACTGGAGTAATGGTTGCTAAAAAAAATCAGCTTTGCATCACTGGAATAAATAAAATGTTAAAACATTAAAATAGAAAACAGTTATTTTACATATGGCACATTATTACCGGTTTTTGTTTTTTTTATTTTTATTTTTTTGAACCACATAAATGCAGCTTTGATAAGCATAAGAGACTTCTTTCAAAAACATTTAAAAAAATCTTATTGACCTCAAATTTTTAAATGGTAGTGTGTCCATGTAGCATTTCTGTTCATTTCAATGGCAGGTGCACAAGTACAACATTTCAAAACTTAAATTAGTCAGAATACAGCCTTCTGAATGACTGTCAATGGAGAAAAATGCTTTATGCAACCAGATGGTGTAGTTATGACATCAGGTAGCTAACTGGGTCATGCTAACCAGCTATCTCTTGACCTTTTGGGCATGATTGGATCTATTTGTTTTTTTTCTGCTGGATATCATAATATGATTCATCCCTAGAGGTAAAAACAATGCAATAGCTGTGCTTGAAGGTTTCTAGATTGGGTTAGCAGGCATACGCTGAGTGCGACAGATACACACCTTCCACTCATTAGTCTGAGGGTTGCACACTTCAGGCAGATGAGTAATTATTCATCATAAATAATTTGTTTGACTTTGAACCCCTGTGATATTTTACTCTGCTTCTGTCCCAGTATATCCAAACCAACATGCAGGTGGGCCTCTAGAGCACTTGAGCAGCAGTCATTTGCTATGCATTCACGCCACCTGCAATAACAGTCACCCATGTTGAACTCCTGACCATGAAATAACCAGTAGCAGGTTTTGTGCTGCACAAATGGGTGTCTTGAAAAGTGCTGACCCCGCAGCACGACTCCATGCTGCACTGATGTCACTGGACCTGCAGTAGCTGAGAGAGATGGTGCGGCATCTTCTGCTGCTTCAGTATATCATGTGAGCATGAGCACTGGTGAAGGTTAGCGATTAGAGTTGCATTTGTTTACTGTAGCCTGTCGAATGCAGAGAAATGGTCTGCTTTATTGCCAACTTGGTCTTTGTTGGGTTTAGTTTTTCACTTTCAAGACTAGAATGATTGTTCAGTAGTCAGGAAACAAGTTCTTCCTTGAATTTAGTAGTTTGCATCCAAAAATCTTCCAACAGGAAAGGTCTTCTTCAACCGACAAGCAAGAGATGGTCATGTTTTGTTCGGTATTACTTGTACCATGTTTCAGACCTTCCGAATTATTGAAATGTCTCTAAATGTCACATCTCCCTGTTCGGCTCCATTTGATGGGAAGGTACTTTAGACTGGTCCCTCCCTCCTTTACATTGGCTACGTTTACATGCACAATTTTTGGTTCAGTCGGACTGAATTCATTCCGATTGATGAATCTGAATGTAGTGTTTACATGAACGCTAAAGATAGTGGATCGGGTTGATGTGCGTGTTTATATGTCACAAGCTTCAAATAGGAATTGATTTTTTTTTTACATGCGCACACTGCACAAATATAGAGTTTCTCACTGTTAGCACATAACCACACTCCTACACGGTTTGTTTATTTGTTTTTAACAGCAGAATGAATATTTATTAATTTATGGATAAATATACATAAACTGCTGTGCCGTGCTGCTCATATTTATCACGCCGTACAAGGTCCCTCCCCGCACCCAAAGGTTTGCCGGATGAGAATCCAAAACAAGGACTGAGTGGAGGTTGTCCTGCTCCACTTCACAGTTGCCAAGTGAAAGGAGAGTTTTATAATGACAGGACACGCATTTATACAACACTTTATTCAAAAGGAAGAACCGCTCGTTCCGCTCATCATACTTCATTACGTTATTTCTGCGTCATTGCACATGCGCAGTTCTTTAAGTTTCGGGGTTCAATCCAATCGAGTGCTTACATGCACTCTCAATAGTATTAGAAAAGGAATAAACCACCCCCTTCAATCCGATCGAAATTTCATTCCGATCGAGCTCAATCAGATCGTTTAAGGTGTTTACATGAAGGTTTTTCAGTCCGATTGAGCCGTCAATCTGATTACAAATTGATTATTTGGTTGCATGTAAATGTAGCCATTGAAACATCCAAACTGATTGTCTTCCTTCCCACCACTAGCCAAATCCTCTTCCTCTCTCCGTGAGTCAGTTCCAAAAGCAGTTGTATGATTGCCCAGCCTCTCTAGTTCTAAGACTCTTTATGAGAAATTCGCTCCCTCTCCTAACTGCTCAGAAAAAGAATTATTGCATTCTGTGGACCCCCCCAGGTAAAGCTTTTTATTCATCCTTAAAGTCAACATGAAGTCAAAAAGAACCCATTTACTTAATTAAAAAATGTCCTTGGTCTCACTATGAACGTTTCATCAGTGTTTAATGTTAACCAATAGCCAAAATTTGTATTCTATTGGTAAAATGCAATTCAATGACTCCCGTATTTACCCGAATTAGAATTTAATTTTTGTTTAAGGCTACTGTTGTATGTAATGTTGTTGTTTTTAGATCTTGCTAATAGTTAGAGTAATTTAATGTATTTCTCTCTTTGAATATCCTTTTAAACGTGGGCATATATCACAAAGTAAAATGGGTTGTAAATATTGTTTCATGTTGACTTTAACACTGTGTTTACTGTCTTGTGTCGGTGGTCTTGTTTTTATTGATTACACTTTTCTTTCTTTTTGTTCTGCTCTTTGTTAAATTTGGTTTTTGATTAAGATTGGAAATCATGATCACCCACCCCCAGTGCATTGTGGGATAATGTGTTGCTTTGAATCTTACCCATATTGCCAAGGCTGCCGCTATAGTGTCAAATAACCGAGTCTCAGTTTAGCTACTAATTAATGGAGACCTAATTTGAAAATTGTATGTACATTTGTAGGTTAGAGGCTTACTGGAGAGATTGGGTGGAAGAGTTGTACTGTATAACTTTAGAGAATAGTGTTTGCACAACGCTCACACAACACTAGTGGAGCATTGTGGAAACGTTGCAAATTAGACCAGATGAGCTTGTGGCATTGTTGTCCTTCCATCATTTTTCCCCTGTCCACCCCATCCCATCATGCCTTTCACAGCTCAGAAAACTGTCTGTCACCTTACTACCTCTCTCTCCTCTTCCTCCCCTCGCTCTTCTTTTTCCAGATGGTGGAGCAGCCAACTTTGGCCTGAACTTCCTCACGTTCATCATCCTCTTCAACAACCTGATTCCCATCAGTCTTCTGGTGACTCTAGAGGTCATCAAGTTCGTCCAGGCTTTCTTCATCAACTGGGTGAGTGTGAGGCTGAGCTCCGAGAGCTCTGTATGTGTGATGATTCTGCAATGCAGACTGCCTAAACCTCCAGGGCCAATCCCAGAAAACTTCACAGCCCAAACGAAAGTGGAGCTTTATCAAAATAACCCATTTGAAGATGCCAAAAATGGATTTGGGCAGGGCGCTTACAGCAAACGGACACCGCTTTTAGATGCAGTGGAGATTTGTGAATTCCCATCGAATGGCAAGACCTTTGAGCAAAAGTTTCATTCCTCTTATTTTGATCGACAGAGTATGAAAACAGTTGTTTAAAGTGGTACATTTATGTTTTAGAGTCCAGATGGCAAGGTATTAATAGAAAATGGTTGTGATTATTAATTCTGCCTGGTGACGTGCTGTATTTTAGGACACTGACATGCTGTATGAAGCCACCAACACACCAGCTATGGCCCGGACATCAAACCTGAATGAGGAGTTGGGACAGGTACTGCTTACCCTCACATACAGAAATAAACAAAATGAAAAACGAAACAAATAAAAACAATTACATTTGATTTATATTTGTAAAATCAAATTTCATGCAATTATGCATAATATATACTACTGTTCAGTTGACATTAATACGGTTAATCAGCATTTCTTGAATCGGTGCTCAAGAAACATTTCTTGAGCACCGAATAAGCATATTAGAATGATTTCTGAAGGATCATGTGAGACTAAAGCCTGGAGAAATTGCTGCTTTAAAAATTATATTTAAAATTGTATTAAAATACAAAACAGTTTTTTTTATGATGTAATATTTCACAGTATTACTGGTTTTGTGTTTTTCATCAAATAAATACGGCCTTGGTGAGCATAAGAGACTTCTTTCAAAAAGATAGTCTTATTGACCACAAACATTTGAACCATATTGTGTATTGATACCATATTGATTATTGACCATTATTAAAATGGTTTAATTTATCGGTATTGTTTGCCAATATTGGATATTTAATTGTTCCTCTTCAGTTTCCATGTTTTTATGTTGTAGATCAACTTTGCTATTATGTAATGCTCATTTTAAGTTCATCTTTGAAAACACTAATTATTTAATAAAACTGTTAAATGTAATCTGTAGCAGATCTCAAAATGTGGAATACAGCCTAATGCCAGTTAATATAATAAAGGCCCACTGTTCACAATCTAGTTTATTCCTGATGCATTAAATCAAGTCCTTCATTTTTGTGTAGAATATTGTTTCACGCAGAATAAGATGCATTACGGAAGTAAAATGGGTTGAAAATATTTGCTTTAAGTGTAACTACCTAATTACTCTAGTTTATTGCTCTCTCTTTTCTTAATCCAGGTGAAGTACATCTTTTCAGACAAGACAGGCACCCTGACCTGCAATGTCATGCAGTTTAAGAAGTGCACAATTGCAGGCGTGGCCTACGGGTAAGGCTCTGTTTCACACTGCTTTCATAATCAGTAGAGTGTATATCTGGCTCTAGCGGTCTTGTCCTCAGCTCCCATGTTAGCAGCTGCCTCGATGCTTCCCTGCACAGCCAGAGCGATTCTATAAATATCAGAGAAGGGGACTCACAGATTTTCTTCCTTTTTTTTTTTTTTTTCTTTTTTTTTTACATGCTTAGGAACACTGCATTTCTGGTTGCCTATTTGTCTAACTTGGGATTTTTATGGAGCATGAATATATAAATGTTTGTTCTAAAACTAGATAGAACATTTTATTAGACACAGTTGAATTCATAAGCCTAAAGTGTTATGAAAGGTGAGATTTCCACTGTGCTGCAGCTGACACTTTGCGAGTGTATTTTTGAATAAATGTTCATCAGTGTGCTCAGCATGTGGTAGATGAAACCGTATAAGATGGCTTAGCTCTCTTCCATATCTGTGTTTTTCCCTTCTCACCGGATAGATTTTATGACAACAGTGTGATGTTTATGGTAAGCAGTTTACGAAAGATGAGGCGCTTTGGATGAGGCCACGGCGCTGAGCTTATTGGATGTTTACATGCACAAGGACTTCCGATCTTATCACATACACGCCAACCATCACAAAATACAGCCTTATGTTCACATTCATGTTTAATGGTATCTCTTTATGTTCTGCATTTGGAGAATAAAGCACATGGTGGCAATATCAGAGCTGGATCTAAATGATCTGCACTCCAGCATTAGGAGCAACATTAATCCTATTATCTTAATTAAAACTCTTCTGAGATGAGGAGGTTCAAGAGACACTTCCACTGTGACACTTAAAGGGGTCATATGATGCTTTTTTAAAGATCATTATTTGGTGTAACAGAATATGTTGACATGCTTTAATGTTAAAAAAACACATTATTTTTCAAATACTGTACATTATTGTAGTCCTCAATGCCCAGCCTCTCTCAAACGCTTAGTTTTCTACAAAGTCCCTCCTTCCGACAAGCACAATCTGCTCTGATTGGCCAGCTGACCCAGTGCATTGTGATTGGCCGAACACCGCAAGCACTCGTCGGAAATGTAACGCCCCTTACCATAATCGCGAGCTTCATCTTTCAAAATAAATGTAAAGACAGAGCCCGAAAGGGGAACAGAGTCTTGTGACAGACACAGTGATGAATATGTGTTTGCAGTACACAAGCCACGGTTAAGACAGCTGACTCCACTGTGATGTGTCTCGCTCGCGCTCTCGCTCTCTCTCTCTTTCTCTCTCTCTCTCTCTCTCGCGCTCGCACACACACACACACACACACACACACACACACGATGCGCAAAACTCCGCATTTGAACAGTCAATAGCAAATACTTAAACTAATAACAAAACAGTAGCTGATTCAGAAGTGCCAGATTGTTATAGCAAAGTCAGAATTACCTCCTCTCCTAGGTTCACGAAACGGTCGTCCATAAAATGCATTGCTGTTCTGTGCAGAGTCTTAACTTTGATAAAGAATATCTCTTTGGTTTTGAGACTTTAGTCTTTGCAACTTCAGGGATCTTATCTATGCACAATCAGCTTGTAACACTCCAAAGAGAAAGGAAAACTTGAAATCGCATCATATGACCCCTTTAAAGGAAAAGACGCTCACTGGAAATATTAATGTTATGTTGAACTAGATTTGCATTTCCAATGCTAGTGCTTCCAAGGCAGCAAAAGAATAGCATTAAAGTTTAATTAGTATTTTCCTTCTTTTTTTTGGGAGGGTTACTTTATTGAATGCTGTATTACACCTGCCTCAGGTCACATTAGAGTTTGAGCATGCAACCCTGAAGTATCCAGCTGAAGTGCATAGAGTTTTGATGTTTTATATTCTTTCTATTGAGCCAAGAGATCAGTCTCTGAGGTTTATTTCCTGTATTTGTCATATGTCTTTTGCGGTGTGCATTCACAGGTTAGTCAAGCCAAACTTGACCTTTGGTAAGGAGTAAAATACAAGACGAGCTAGTGTTTCCACACAAAAAGCATAATTGGGTTAGTTTTGAATAGCAATTGGGGTGGTTTTGTTTCTGACGCCATTCCATCCTTCCTGAAGACATTTCTTTCTGTCTATGCAGAGGAGGAATCCCTCTGCTTATCATTCGGTGTAGTCAGCGCGGTACCTGTTTAATCTCACACGAGTATGTTCACGGCTCTTTGACGCTTGCAAACTGGCCTGTATTTCAGAAGCAATTCCTTGTCCTCCACCTCATGAATATGTATGCCATCTTTTATCAGCTTCAAATAAACTTTGTCCTGTTTGATGATACATCCCTCCTCTCCTCTTGCTGGGCGTCGGAGCGAGTATAGCACCGCACCAAGTCATTGATGTTTTTGAAGCGTGACATCTTTTCTTACAGTGAGTTGGGAAACTTGGTGCAAGCCCAAAGGAAGAGTTTGATGTGAAATATAGCCTAGGTTTTTGACTTGACATGTTTGTTGGACTGGAAAAACCAACACGCTGCTAGTGTAGCGTGCTGGAGTTCTGGTGTTAATGCTGAGACAAGCTGACGTCTTTCCACTAAACCTAGTCTTTTGTGTTACTTCTGAGTTGAATAGGCCCTTTTCACAGTGACGTCAGCTAACTTCCGCCTTCCCGCAAAGCAGTGTATCTGTGCTTCCGTTATACCTTTACACCGGAGACTTCTCGGGAAAATGTAGGAAAAACTTGTAATATGAAAGGCGTTATTTAAGAGTTAAGACTAATAATGTTAATGTACTTACAGTCGAGTTCTTTTGCGAACGTTTTTCTGCATCTGCTTTAGATGGGTAGCTTGCTTGCCGCAACTGCTTGCTTTCAGATTTGTATGACAACGATTATGTGTTCACACGAAATACATACTTGAAACATTTTCACTTGTTATTTCGGTTTGTCATTCCTTGGATAATTTGTGAGTACACTGTGTAAATTAAATTCCCCCTATAGCTGTAAACAAGGTGATTTTGTTTTTATTTACTATGGGAAAATTACATGGACACAAGTCATATTTTTTATGTTAAATATTTTTACTACATGGCAAGTTTCACATCCATAAAGGCAAGTGGTCTGAAAAGAAACTCATTATCCAGTTCAAGAATATGGCTTAATATTGAAACAATACAAAAAGGACAGCCGCGTAGTTCTACAGAACTTTGGACTTCTACAATTACTTAAATTCCTCCATTCAATTTCGCTTTGTATTAAGCAGGACATAAATTACTGAATGAAAAGGCTTTCTGTTACCACATGTAAATGTCTAAAACATTTGTTTATTTGAGAAATATATCTAACCAACTTCATCTAACTGCAATAAAGACAGCAAACAGTGCGCGAGAGTCACGGGAATCAGTGACTGCAGTGCTCCGTTTTCAACTCCTCCCTCGACTTCAAGCGGCAAATCTCACCGATCGGTATTGGGTAAATTCTTTTGAGATGCCAGACGCCTCTCCCTGAATGAGGACGAGAATAGACAGCAGCAGTCATCCTCTAATCGTATTTGTGGCATTTGTACAAGCGTTTGGGTGAACTCCATGCTGGTAGCGATAGCGCTTACTATGCTGGCGGAAGTAAGAATACCCTGCTTCGCGTCAGAACAGAAGTTGCGTGACGTCATGTGAAAAGGGCCCATTTCTTGAATTTTTTCGATTTTATTTCCACATGTCTTAATCCTAATCTACCTAATCTTATTTTATTTCAGTTAAGTGCTAAGGAATCATTTCTAATATTTGTTTTATTTTTAAAATATTTATGTTTTATTGTTTCAATTAGCAAAAAGATTTGAATGGTTTTAGTTTAAATTAGCTATAACAACGCTGTACAATAGACTTGAATGCTTTTTGCACCTGCAGGTGTCTCTGTCAACGCATTGGACTGTTTTCCATCCTCATAGTCTTATTTCAGACATTTATAGTCATATGTCTCATGTAAAACAACGATTTGACATACTCATAAAAGTGTTTTTGTTTTTCCTTGACCCCCCCCCCCCCCCCTCCCCCCCCGCCCCCCCCGTCTCTCATCTTTCCACTTGTGTTACGTTGCACAGCTAATTAAATAGAACAGTAGTTAATGAAGAATTCCCTTTGGGTGAAGACGTTAATTAATTTGATGAGTTTTCATGGAGACATGATGGCCAAAGTGCTCTTCAGCCATCAGCACTAGAGGAATTATTGTATCTGATATATTTTTTTCCTCATTTCTTTTGCTTTTGGGATTACAAATTTTGGAATGTAATGGCTGTGTTTGGCTTGTGAAGCTGAGCAGTTTTTTATGGATGGTAATTTGCACGTCCTTTTCTGTGCCAAATCTTCATCTTTTCCTCCGCTTATTTATAGGCCTACTTCAGGGTCAACTGGCCCCATCTCTTTTGCAACCTGCTAAAAACACATTGACGTATGTAACCTGGATCTAGCTTGGCATAATACTCAACATAGAGTGCAGTCTCGGGCAGAAGCATTGTGTGATTGACAAACAAGATGATTATGTGGTGCAGCAAAAGTGCTTTTTACGCTACTTTTGTGGCTTGTTTGTTAATTGTTGTGTGTAAATGTCCAGCTGTACTCACCCCACCCCCAAATCTCTCATGGATTAGATGTGGTCTCATCTGTGCACGTGGTACAGTAACTAATGAATGTGATGAACATTGCCTATTTAGGTTAGGTGATTCCACTGATTCCATATTGTCAGAATTCCTGTGAATTAGCTGTACGTGTATTTCGTAAGACTATTTCATAAGATGATACTATTGAATTTCCAGATAGTCATTTAGCAAACACTTTTCCAAAAAATGACTTACAAAATAAAGTACACAGGTTTTTATGAAGCAAATTGTGGTTTAAACCAGAGCTGGAGTCTTGATCTCAGATTTTTAATGTGCCCGGTCTGTGCCTCAATACTTTTTAAATGAAGAAGGTATTTTGAAATGCTGCAATATTTTCAGCTTTTTAATTTTCACTTATTAACCCTGTAAAAAAATATTTTTTTTAAATGAACAGTTTGAGCATTTAGAAAATGTAAAAAGAAATCTTAAAAAAAAAAAAATACATGTTTTTTGTTGTCATATTTGATTCAACCGGCTTTTATGGCTATACAGTATGATATAAGAGAGTATGGAGGTCATAGTCATAAAAAAACACTTCAGTTTTATTCAGATCTATGAAACGGAGCAAAAAATATGCAATTTGGTGCAGTTGCTGATATTTATGGCTAAAATGTAAGGTACAATTCTGATAGCTTGTGGGAGGCAAAAAATATGCAGTGTAATACAATGATCATTGAGAAGGATGGGGGATTTGATTTTGATTCCAACTATTATTTCAGGTCAATACGGTGTTTGTGTTTTTAGTTTTTTTTGACTCAAGGAGCTGGATCTAGGCTTCAAGAGGTCTATTTTGGGTCTGATCTTGATACCAACTCTGCAACATGTTTGAATCTGCAACATGAACAGCCATGATCTTTACCAACTAGGCTGCACCTACATTTTAACAAGTACTTTTGAGAGTGTCTCTTTGAAGTGAACTGAGGTAGTGCGGTTCTGCAGGATCCTTTCATGCAAGTCTCTCAGGAAGCCTACTGCATCTATCTATCTTTTTTTCTCTCTACTCAAAGCTCTTTTTCTCAGTAACAACCCAAATGGCCTGACACAGCTAGCATTTGTCGGTTTTAAAGCATGTTTGTTTTAAAAGTCCAAGTACCACCCGTCTGCAGAAATCTCTTTTGTTTGGATAGTGAAGAAGTCGTTGAGTCTAATACCTGCAGGACTTGTGTTGGCCTATATTAGCGTAAATGCACTGTTCCCCCCTGCTATAATGCAGGTCTTCTGTTTCAGCGTGCTAAACAATTCTCTTCCCCCTGAGGCTGATGGTACAGAGTCAGATATGTGCATGGCCAGTCAACCTGCCTTTTGTTTTTATAGTTTTTCTCGAGTCATAATTTAGGTTTGAAATATGCCACATGAAGCAATAGGGTCAATGCTAATGCTTTTTTGATGATCTCCACATTCATGTACCATGGTATTTTCATGGTACTTCATGCAAAGGGGAATTCAAAGAATAACTTTTCATGGCACATGTTCACAAACCATGATACTGTGGTTGGCAAATAATACCATTAGACATATGGCACTCATTTGTTAGTTTCACGTGCACATTGCTTTTTCAGAATGATTTGTACAGTACACTCAACTTCATTTACTGCTCTCTTATTTTCCTAGCGTGCTGCTATTGTCCCTTTGTGTCATAGTACACACATTGCTTATTTTGTCTAACTCCTTCCCTCACCAGTGTCTGGTCCTTAAACGCTCGATCAGGCCACTGTCCACTCGTATTACAATTAATAAAGCCCTCAACGCCCAAATCTGTTGATCGGAGCAGAGACGCGAGAATAATTTGCTGCTGTCGAGCCGGCAGCAGTGGCTGTGTCTCCATATCTCTGCATACACAGTTTAGCAGCCAGCAGTTCATCCTCTTCCCCTTTACTAGCACTGGCTTGTCTCACTAGTCTTTATATTGGCTAGAAGATAATGTAGCTATTCCAGCTTTCATCTGATTATTTATCTGAACTTGCTTTTTTTGCTGTAAATGCTGTTAATTGGCTAGTCATACTCCGTTACACTTCAAGTTCATGTGGGAGATTTGTTGTATTAAATCTACTACATTGTTGGATGATTGCTATGGATAAATATTCACATAAGAGTTTTGCCTTACAGTGTTTATTTTTAATTACTTATTTTGGATCAACACTCTTACATCACTCAAAAGGCCCTTTCTTTTTTTTTCTTTGGTCTAACTGTGCTTAACATGTTTGCCTCTGCAGAATTTTTGGAAAATATAATTAGGATTTTTTTGAGATCCATCTGCACTGGCAGAAATGCAAGGTAAACATGGTCATTTCTGTTCTGTTCTGTCTATAACTCTCTTCACTCCACCCAACAGTCATGCAGCTGAAGTTGAGGATGGTAGTTTTGCGGAGGAGGACTGGTAAGGAGCAACACCATTGGCTATTTGTTTTATGCTTCTGTGATTTGTGTTCTTGCCATGATGCCTTGTGAGAAATGTGGTTTGAGCCCTTTTCTTGTGATGTGGTTGTGTTTAGTAGACTTCGTCAGCACGGTGTGACCCTAAACTGGTGTGAAGGCAGATGAATGTTGAATGTGAATTAGTGATGAGCTGTTGTCTTCTGTGCTGTGCTTGTTTGATTAAATCTGATTAATCTCTGTTGTTATGGGCTGTACTGTATGGTAAAAACAGCATCAGGTATTTACTGTTATGGAGTGAGGCCAGATTCTCTTTAATTTCTCAGCACCAACTTGTTTACTGTACATTTAAAGTAATTTTTATGTAATTTAGCAAACTTTTTCCGATTTCTGTCTACTATTATTTGCTGGGCAAGTCTACCTGTGTAACCTGTAGATAAAGGTCTAATTAAAGGACACTGGGATGATTCAAGGAGGTTTGTGATCAGTCTCCAACTCATGAGTCAGTTTTGCATGGGATTGAACTTATAACTTGTGAGCAGGCCAGATCCTGAACCATTAGGTTACAGCAGTGTTTCCCAACCGGGGTGCCGTCTGTCGAGAGCAGGGGTGCCGTGTAAAAAATCCTTTTTTAATATTTTTAAATTGCTAAAATGTTCAAAAAAAAGCTATTATATAATATCCATTTCTGATGTCGCCAATAATTAGAGATGCACTGAAATTCCGGCTGCCGAAAATTAGTTCACCGCTCAGGATTCACTTTCACGTGGTGTGACGCTCTGCGTATTATCCCGCTCTATGCGTGTGTGTGCTCCGCTCAGTCGGTAACGGCCCATGTGAGTGCTCCACTCATATACTGTTCACGCTCATCGGAACAGCAAAGTTCACTCAAAAATAAAAAAACATCTATGTAGTACAGTATTGTTTCTGTCTGCAATAGCCCTACTGTGCTGTAACAAGGTGTGGTAAATGGGCAACTCTGGTAACACTGCCCTCTCATTCATTGATCTGCTAACCGTTATGCTCACGTGTCCTCTGATAATAATAGCTTTCTAGGATTAAACATTATTTGGATAATTGGTAAAAAAAAAAAAATCTCTTAATAGCCCTACTGTTTGTTAGACCTACCTGAAAAACTAAAAACTATTTATTTAATTTGAAGGCCTGATGTTATTTTTTATTTGTGTTATCATTAGTAATTTCTTTATTTGTTCTTATTTTATTATTAACTGTTTAGCCTCCTTGTCATTTTTTATTAAATTCAAAGTATTAAATCAAGCTATCTCGTGCTACTGAAACAAAATTACCCAACTGTAAAATCAAAAATAAACAGAGTGAGCAAAAATTTGTGAGATAACTAGTTATAACAGTAATTAAACAATGTTTACATATAAATAAAAGCCTACATTAAAATCTGTCCTATAAATTGGTCTTTTCATTAGACAATTAGCCCTACTGATTGCCCCCATGATAGACAATTTTTTTTATAATAATTATCCTATTATATAATTTAAAAGACGGTCTGGCAGTATATTCTGCAGTTCTTCCCTGCTGTACAAAAAATCATTGACAAAAACGCATTCTCATTTACTGCAATGCTAAATGTATTATTTACATTTTGGCATTAATACTGTACATTGTAATATTTATTGTACATGCTAATTAAAATCCATTGTACTACAGTACTGTTTTACTGTAATATTATAAAATAATATATTTATACTTTTCAAAGTATCGTATCGAAGTTAGAAATTCAAATATTGAGACAAAATTAATTTTGTAGGGTGCCACAAGTTTGTTAAAATTTCCAAAAGGTGCCGCGACTAAAAAAAGTTTGGGAAACACTGGGTTACCCATCATGGCAATGGTCCACATGAACACTGTTACAATTTGTAACTAGAACAGCCAAACTCAAGACACATTCATTTTAGATAACACAACGTTTTATACAAATTTTACTTCCCATCCCAAAGTATCACTTTATCTGGGTGAATCTGTCTGGATCAAATTTCACCCTAAATAAGAAGAAATAAGAAATTATATTAATCATAGACACTGAGACACAGAGAAAAAATCATAGACAAAAACACATTGTCATTTACTGCAATGCTAAATATGTATAGTTTACATTTTGGCATTAATACTGTACATTGTAATATTTATTGTACATGCTAACTAAAATCCATTGTACTACAGTACTGTTTTACTGTAATATTATAAAATTATTGCAGTAATGTAGTAATGAGTAGTGTCAGTTGGGAAAAAATTTATAATCCTAAAATAGGCTTAATTTTCTTTATGCTGAATATATTTCCTTTTTTTTTTCCTTTGTTGATTTTGGGGTTAAATTTGTCCTGTTCTTGTGAGATCAGTTGAATATGTACGTAAAATATGTGAATTATTCATTTTTTATTGCATCGTTGTTGTTTTACCAGCAGCGGCCTGTTTAGCAATGGGCTGTTTCTCATTTTCTTGCTGCTTTATGCTCAGAAAAAGATGATTTGCGATATATTCTACTTCTAAAATTACATTATTACCAAAGGAGCTCATTATTAATGAAATCAATCTTCCACATGGACCCCATGAGCACATTTGTGAAGAGGGGCTCTCTAGAGGAGCAGGGATTCCTGTGGTCTCAGTGGTGTCCATTAGATCGATTATCTTCATACCTCTAATATGTTTAGTAAGCCAATCTGATATTGATAGTAAAATCTGTCTTTAATAAGTCTGTCAGGCTTATTTAGTAAGGCCAAGTAGTAATTTTATTACGCTCAAAATATAACCTAATTCAGGATGGTGGTTCCACAAATTGGAAATGGGTTTTTGTAAAATTAGATTACATTGTGAACTTTAACTTTCTAACTTTCTACAGTGGTATCTTAAAATTGAGTAAAACTCAATAAAATTATACATGTGAAAGTTACCCAAAATAATCTCTTTCAGTCAAAGACAGTTCACCCAAAATGAACATTTTCACCTTTGTCTTTCCAAACCTGTATGACTTGTGGACCCCATTGACTGTCATTGTATGGACACTTGACAAAAAAAAAAAAACACTTCACACATTTTTGCAAAATATCATCTTTTGTGTTTGCAGAAGTCATACAAGTTTGGAACGATTTGAAGGTGAAATTTTTAGTTTTTGTGTAAACCATCCCTTTGACTATTAGTGAGCAGTACATGAATGCTATGTTAACTGCAAGAAATTATGTGGGGGGAAATGCAGTCTCAATGCAAATGGATCAAGTAAACTTCGGTTTTGCAAATTTAAATGAATTGTACACTATGCAGTTTTAATTGAAACATAATTTTTTTGAGTGTAAGCAGAAGTGGCATGTATCAAGCAAGAATAAAAGCATACATAATGACTGCTGGAAGGACTGGTTTGCCTCTTATGGCAAAATATGATGTGAAAGTAGTTATTTCAAGATAAAAGCTTTTTGAAAATATCATCAACTTATGCACTAAAAAATATATGCAGTTGATATGTCTGAGCTGTGAATATCGAGTCCTCGGGACAGGATTGTAACTTCATTTGAGCAGTGGAGTCATGTGCAGGGGAACAATGGAAACGTGTGTGTGCATGTCTCTTGTGGGTGTTGTGTAAGAAACACACTGACATATGCCTCCTGTGCCTCTGCTGTTTACTCTGTTTAATCCCTCTCATAAACACGCACACATTTAAACAATGGAGAACTGCTTACCCCTCTCAGTGGGGCTGTAATAGGATATGCTGCAATGGCCAATGTGGTGTGCGTGATGGAGAGAGAGAAATAACGTGTTTATCTGTTATAGTCCATTATAGTTCAATACTGCAGTAGATTGCAGGAGGGATATGAATGAATGAGCAAAATCGAGCCATCAAGGTCTGATAACTACAGTGCTGCATTCTGTTTCCATGGAGACGATTGCCCCGCTGGGCTTTGGATCACCAATAACAGGCTGTGTTCAGAATGGAATACAAGCGTGCTGCTTACTGTGCAGTATACACTGAATACTGCTTACTGTTTCTATAAATAGCATGTGAAGCAATATGCATTATGCAGCGTTAACAACCTCATTACTTATTAGTTACATGCTTAATTCAGCCAGAGGTATCTTGGAAATACTTTTGTTTTTCTCCCAATAATGATATGGTAATTTTGTTTTAAAAGACTTGCCTGTTGGCAATCAGATCAAAAATGAAGGGTTGGTAAAGATGATTAAAAAGGTCAGTGGTTCAGTAATATTATTGCAGTTCATTTTTGTTCACTATCGTTCAAAAGTTTGAGGTCAGTAAGAAATCACTAATGCTCGTCAAGGCTGCAATTATTTGATCAAAATACAATAAAAAAACATTGTGAATTATTATTACAATTTAAAATAACGGTTTTCCTGTTTTTATATATTTTAAAATTCAGATTATTCCTGTAATGGCAAAACTGAATTTTCAGCAGCCATTACTTCAGTCCCCAATCAATCTAATATGCTGATTTAATGCTCAAGAAGTTGCAAAAAAAAAATGTATTAATTTTTTTTTATTATTATTAACATTGATGAAAAAAGTTGCTGCTAAAAACAATAGCGTTAATTTGAAATTCTTTTAAAAAAAAAAAATCTTGTGTAACATTACTAACGATTTACTGTCACTTTTGATCCGTTCAATGCATCCTTGTTGAATAAAATAATTAATTTCTTTAAAAAAAAAAAAAAAATAGGATCTTATATTGTTCTGAAATTAGCCAGATCAGACATCTTTTTTAGGAAGTTACTACCCATCATAAGTTCAACAGATTTAAAATTAAAAGCTGTAAAGATGTTTATTTATTTATTTATTGATGATGATTGGTAAATGTGCTGTGTGAAGTATACGCAACCTAGCATTAGCTTCAAGTGCTGAAGCAGGACAGCAGTGATCTGAGTGTTCATGTTGCATGATGCGCTGCTTTCTTATGTTCGGAAGCTTCATTTTCTGCTTGTTGCACATTCGAACTAATGTTTGACCAGTGCATTTCAACATGTTTAGAAACCTGTGTCTTTGTGTGTGTGTGTGTGTGTTGTGTGTGAGTGAGAGGAGCATGACTGCACGTATCCTGACACGTAGTGAGGTGCTGAGAGACAGGAAATTGGATTTAGCTGGTATCAGTACGGTTTCATAATGCGCTCTTCTTAGTGTGATGGATTTGATTTTCATCCTCCTCCTCCTTTTCCCCCCGTCTGTGATTTCGTCCTTATCTTAACATGAGATCCTCAGTCTAAGAGATGAATCTCACCAACCACCGTTTGAATAAGCTGAGATATGTTTGTTAGAATGCAACGGTGAGGTGAACAATGCTGTGACGAAACCATGAAATTTTTCCCCCAGACTCCCTTGCCAAAAGCTGAAAATCTGCCCTAACCTTTTCATTGTCAGATTTCTATGGTGCTGATTTCTGAGATTGCTGCTGCAGTGAGATGCTCTGATAAAGTGTTTTCCACACAGGCTGGTACAGCACTTATAGATATTATGTAAATTGGTTCTTTAAAAATGTCATGTTCAGCATACGACCACAGATCCGTCCACTACTGAGCCGTTGAATGGCCTGTATATCACAGACCTGCTAATCAATATCCTTCCTAAAAATGCTGTAGTCTGCAAGGTGTAAATTCAGTGTACCTCTCTACTGGTGAATGTGTCAATGGGTGGTCGCATGATGTTTGTATCTACTCTAAAGCGATGCTTCATGAATAGTAAGAGGAGAATTTTGTATTTTTTTTAAATGCAAGATTGTCTGATAATGTGGTAGTACTGTTGAAGTGGGATTCGGCGTGCTTTGGGTCAAAGGTAAGGAGCAAGGCATGTGAGGGAATTAATATTAATGTTTTGCAGTGATGAGCTTTCCCTGATGAAGGGCTCTTTTGCATAATGTTAATATTGCTGATACCTTTTTAATCACCTTTTTGTGGTTCCTTTGCATTAGGTTTGATTGGTAGCAAAACATTATTCTCCTAATTATGAAAATAAGTGCCCTTGCCATTTGTATGAATTGACAATATCGAGATATAATTTTTTTATATATATATATATATATATATTATATATAAGTTAGTACACATTTCTTAGTTTATGATGCTGAAATTGCAAATCTGTTATTAATAAATACTCATTATTTGCTTAGTCGGGTCATACATGTTCATTACATTTTAATTACTTAATACATGCATGATCCACTCCAGCTTCTCTTCTCTTTTGCATAATGTTAATATTTAAAATCACCTCTTGTGGGTCGTGGGGGGTGTGCTTCCTTTGGTGTTAGTTGATTTAATAGCACACATTGTTTTCTTAATTATGAAAATAACTGCCCTTGCCATTTTTTAGATGGTGTTTTAATGAATGTTAAGTAACATCTCTAGTTTGATGCTTAAATTGCATTTCAATTATAAATACATAATGTTCATAAATAATCATTATTTGCTATACTTGTGTTAATTAAAATGTAATGTACATGCGTAAAAAACTTCAACTTCTTAATTGTGGCTTAATTGTCAACATTAACTCATTAATGTAATTTGAAATCAAACAATGACAGACCCCCTACAGTGCCATTGCAGATCCCCTAGGGCTCAAATGTGTAAATAGCACTTCATGAACTAACAAACAAACAAAACTGATGCTTAGCGATTCAAGACAGACTATATTCCTCTTTTTCAGATAAGTTTCATTACAGATGGAGAATTGTTGTTTTTCAGTAAAGAGAGCAATAATGTCCCCTTTTGTTTATAAATGAGAGCACCTGCTTGTGTATTTATCTCTGTCTTCCTTCATATCTCTCTCTCTGTATGCAGTCACAGCTCTCAGTCTACAGAGGAAGCTGGATTTAATGACCCCAGCTTACTGGAAAACCTCCAAAGTAATCATGTAAGTACTGTAATGGCATCACAGCTGCTCAGTCATGCATGCCCAGCCAGCCAGAAATTTACACACAGGCCCTGATATCCACACGCTCACACCTCCTGTCTTCCGTCACAGCTTTTTTTTCTGGCTCATATTAGCTCTGTTCTGCTCACCTGGCTGTTTATGAATAGTGTACAGTCACAAAACTTATTTTATAATGACATGAGACTTTTACCTATTTTTTTTTATATAAAAATAAGACCCCATATGCAGGTATAAGATATTTATATGATCATATTAATATTGATAATTACACATCATATTAATGTACATTGACTGCAGGAAATGCAACGGAACATGATGCTTGGATATTGTGGGTGGTTACGAAAGCAAAGCAGTTCGGAGATGGTTTTTAACAAGCTGCTATGCAGGTTCCAAGGTGTTTCGGTGCTGTCTCTGATATTCTTGTTCCTAGATATAGCTTGGATTCTTTCTTCAGTGTAAGCCTGAGATTGTTTCTTTTAGGCTGCCAGGGTGAAAATTACAAGTTAGAAAAATAATCACAGACATCTCAACAAATTGCATGCATGATTTAAGGTGTCATTCATGTCTATAGCACAAACGTTCATGCAAACATTTAAGTAGAATTTGAGTGTCTTTTGCTTTTTTTTTTTGTTCTTTGTCTTGATTTTTTCCCACTCAGCCCACTGCTTCAGTCATCCAGGAGTTCATGACCATGATGGCTATCTGTCACACGGCTGTCCCTGAACACATCGACAACAAAATCACCTACCAGGCTGCTTCCCCAGGTCAGTCAAAATGCTCCCCACACACTGAAGCAACAAATGTTCACCTCAGGTTCACGTTAATTGACAGCCCTTATCAATACACTACCGTTCAACAGTCTGGGGTCAGTAGGATTTTACTACTTTTTTTACTTTTACTAATCAGATTACTACTTTTATTCAGCCAGGATGCATTAAAGTGATAAAAAAGGACAGTAAAGAAATGTGTAATTTTACAAAAGTTTTCTATTTTTATTCATAAAAATGGCAAACGCTCACTCAGGGACTTTAGTAAGATGTTACCAGAAAAGTTTTTAGATTTGTTTATCAGATGTTAATTAAGAAAAATCTTGTGTAATTTTAACTGCTGTATTTTTTTTGTTTGCTGGTTTTTTATTTTGTTTATGTAACTCTTGTATTATCCCAACTCCCAAGAAGTCTTGAATCCTTAGATGCTGACATAGCAGTAAATATAAATAAATAACACACAGCAGCCACAACAGCACTTTGATTTATTTTTTCCTTTTTATTCGAAACATCCCCAAGCACATTAACTATATCATGAAATATCTTGATTCTCACCTTTCTAGATTGTTGATCTATAGTGGGCGGTGGTCAAAGTAACTATGTATTAGCTATGCATAAAAACCTGTCTGTTTACTTAATTAACAGATATGGGTGTCATGCCATAACATTTTAATACGCAAAACATTGCAAGTTAGGCTACTAATCATAACACTTAGCCTTCAGAAAGAGAGCAAAGAACATTTTCACTGACAGTCTAGTTCAAGCACTCTCAAAAACTCCCATTAAAATCACTGAAGCGGTTTACACTATGAAATTAATATCTTACAGATTCGTACTGTAGGAAACTTTTTCCTCGTCGAAGCAGAAAACCAGGAGACGTTGGGATATCTTTCATACAGAAGTCAATCTTTATTGAGGACTCGCTGTGCATCGCTGCAGTCATCCAAGTCTGACTATAGCTCAGCACAGTAGAGTTTATATACATTTTAAGGGGGCGGGATTAATCCAGAAACCGGTATTCAGTCAGCGAGCGAGTGAAGAAAACACCGGCATTTTAGCGATGACTCATCTGAGCACATCTGATTGGTCGGCATTGCATTCATAAGCTCAACAGCATCATGTGTGATTGGTTAATGCGCAGTGCTGTAAAAACGAGTCTGTATCTGGCTCAGCGCCAGGCAGCGAATGCAGATTTGAATTTAGCAGCTGATGATATGACGTACTGAACGTTCTAATCACACCGGTGTGATTGTATTAAATATAGAAAATATTATTCGGCTATTTTTTTGTCTTTTGGAAGCTGCATTCAAAATCCACTTGGCTCAAAAATCTGAGGGGGCACGTGCCCCCTCACTTTGAATGGGCATGACGCCTCTGACTACTACTACTACTCAAAATGACAATCACAGGAATAAATTGCATATTAAAATAGAAAAAAAAAAATTTATTAGAATGTTTACAACCGTTTTACTGCATTTTGGATCAAATAAGCTAAGAGATTTTCCAACTTTTCAACGAGCATTAAAAAAAAATCTTAACCGATTCCAAACTTTTGACTGGCGTAGTGCTTGTGTATATATATATATACAAAGAACTTTACCCCTTGTAGATTGCGCTCTATTTATGTCTAACTGCTTGTTTTCTTTAAAAAATAGAAAAAAGCTTGCTCTATTCTTTTTCTATTCTATCTGTTTGCTTTTTATTTATTATATAATTTATTTAAAAAAAAAGACTTTCTATGTGTACTGCGTTAAGCTAACTCTTGTTGATTTTGATTGCTTCCATTGTCCTCACTTGTAAGTCGCTTTCGATAAAAGCGTCTGCTAAATGACTAAATCTAAATGTAAAAATAAATATATATATATATAAAGCTATAAATATATCAGTTAAGTCTGTAGATGTAGTTCTAGAAATGTGGAAACGGGTCCACAAAATGTAATTGAAGTAATTTTAGCATTGCACACACTAGGTAAACAGGCTCTCAGACAAGATAGGCAGCTGGTTGAGGTTGAAAAGAGGGCACAGGAAGTGAACAGGGAATCCACAGCATGCTCTTAATTTCCTGTTTCTCTTTATAATTGTTCTGAATCTCTAGCAGACATCAGTGTTGAGCTGAGACTGAGAGCAGTGTCGTGGAGCTGTTTGAGTGCATTTAATCAAACTGCCTCACCACATGTAGTATTTGTTTGTGTAAGACATTCATGAAAGTAAAATAATGCAGATGAAGAAACAGATGAGTTCATTAATGCTGGTTCACTCTCTTCGCTACTTTGCATTTGACACTTCATGTTTATGCATAATTTATCTTTTTAGCATTTGTCAGAAGTCATCCCTGGCTTTGAGGCTTAGCGAGATGGGTTTATGTGACCCATTTTAATTTCACGTCAGTGCAGCAGTGCATTGAATATTAGCAAGACCTGTGTTTGAGATGGATGGAAGGCTAAGGCAGCGTACTGTGATAAGTGATGATTGTAGAGACCGATTGGAGGACAAAAGGTTTTAATAGTGCCATCTCAAACAGTTTGTCTACTTAGTGTTGTGAACAAGTAGTCATATACCAGATGCTTTTATCCAATGCAACTTAACCGCCACATGCCCCGACCACATGCTGTCTTGTTCCACAGATGAAGGCGCTCTGGTTCGGGCGGCACAAAACCTGGGCTTCGTGTTCACTGGGAGAACTCCAGACTGTGTTATTGTGGAATCGGTAAGTACAGATGTCCTGGGACTAGATGATGAGTTGCACTGGGAACATGACTTACCCTCTGTCATGCTACATGGCTCACTCACACTTTACACTCTGGAGAACTATTACAGGCAATTTGTACGGTGCAGTCCCACTTCATCAGATCCATTATTCCCTTATTATAATGTATGATAGAGAGGAAGCCATCACGGACCTGTGGCAACTTCATTTCATATACAGAGTCAATGAATTGTGAACATTCTTCCTTTCTGAAACAAATAACCCTTTGACGTTCGCTAATAGAGTGTTTTCTGCACTGCTATTCGGCAGTGACGCTACTGAATCTTCACAGCAAAAATACATTAATGAATTGGTAATGATTTACGATAAAATTTAATTTGTTAAAATTAGTTATTGCATTAGATGTCATGAACAATATTTTATACAGCATTTGCTAATTCATACACCTTGAAATGTTAAAGATGTGTATTACCGCAAAATGTTTTTTTTTTTTTTTTTAGAAATTAATACTTTTATTCAGCAGGGATGCATTAAATTGATCAAAAAAGACAGTAAAGACTTTTACATTGCTACAAAAAAATACTTCAAATAAATTCTGTTCTTTTTAACTTTCTATTTATCAATGAATCCTAAAAAAATTATTAATTAGATTAGAGTAATTAGAGGAATTAGAACTTAATTAGAGTAATAGCTGCTGAAAATAGGTTTGCTATTACAGGCATAAATTACATTTTTTAAACGGTAGTCTATTAGTAAATGTAGAAATTAACATGAACCAAAATGAATAAATGTTGTTTTAGATTAAAAATGAAGTGATTGAAGTTGTGCGTTTGCAGACTGGATTGAATCTAATTAACAAACAAATGATTATTATGAGTTACTTTACTGAAATACCCAAAAGTGCTCATAATAGCAGTTTACATCATACTCGCAAATTTTTAGCTGATTCCATCTCAGTGGTTACTGAATTACCAGCTGACCTACTTACTGGATATTTATGTTACTTGAAGTTATAACAAAAGAGTTTTAATGTAATAAGGTCATGTAATTAAAAAAAAATTATTACAATCATACAAAAATCGTATGGCTTTGTTTAGTATGTATTTAGGACTGTGCAGGAAACTGCTGTACTATATCATTAAAGCTTAGCTTGTCTTCAGGTTCTTTTTGTTAAAAATCAATGCTTCTGTTGATTTGAAATTAAGGAAGAGTTTAATTAGGAGAGATGCTCTATAGATTTTTCAGGCTGGGTTTCACAGTATCGGATGTGGTTTTCACACTCTACACAATGTCTCAATGGAGAAGAGCTGAGGAACGTGATGTTTGATGCAGTTTCATGCGTACTTTCCCCCCCCCCGCCCCCCACCCCCACACCCTCTGTTTTCTCCATCTTTCTATAGTTCAAAGGCAATAAAAAGTGAGAATTTTGCAGCACTAGAGGGAGAGTGAAATCGGCGATGTGCTGTCAATATCTTGCATAGCTCTTAATAGAAACTTGCTGATTGAAGATTAGAGAAAATGTAATGAGACAGAAAGCGCTGCTGTTTTCTTAGACCTGGGAGCAAAGAGTCACGTTTTGCAGCTATAACTGATTAATCTGATGGCAGCGCCAGGGGAAGAGAGCGAGTCTTGTGCTCCCTGGCCTGTAACACACTCTAATTTTGGCCCTTCATTGCAAGACAACTCCCACCATTCACCCCATCATCATACTTGCTTGCTTCTAAAAGTCACAGGGGGCAAAAAAAACTATTAAAAGTTTCAATTTTCTGCTCCCTGGTGTCGAGATGTGTTCAGTCTTTCAAAATAAGCTAAGAGAACGGTAGAGAGATCTCAAACTCTGTGTTAATACCGTGTCGTAACCAAGCGTGACGAGATTTCAGTGACAAGTCATTTTATTGTAAAAATGTGTGATGCAACAAAATCAGTGCCAATCAGAAATAAATTGTGTTTCTGTAGGTATTTATTATTTATTAGTATTCATTATAGTATTTTTTTGTAAATGCAATTTTTATATACGTTTCCTTTTAAGTAAGTTATCTATAAATATAAAGAAAATACAATGGTAAAACAACTATTATAATATAGTGAAATCTCTTTCTTACAGTGTGGAGAGGAGGAGAAATATGAATTGCTGCACGTTTTGGAATTCACAAGGTAAATTATTGCAGCACAATTTCATGTTTTCATTTCCATTCTCATTGTCATTTGTTCAGCTGTACCCATTCGTTTTGCTGGAGAGAAAACAACATGATGGTTTTGCTGTATTTCAGCACCATGTTTACTCGTGGTGGTGATGATGATGATGTCAGTGATTATGGTAGTAATGATGCTGGATGATGGTGTTATTCTATGTTCCCCCTTCCCCCCCCCAACAGCACCAGGAAGAGGATGTCAGTCATCATGCGCACTCCATCAGGAAAGATCCGCCTTTATTGCAAAGGAGCTGTGAGTATCTGTCTGTTGCTATGGAAACAGAGCCATCAGGCGCTTGCAACTAAAGCCTCACCACACTAGAGTGTTTTCTTTTGTGATCAGGTGAAAAGCCAGACATGCTGCCTTTGTGCGTTTTTTTTGGTAATGGAGTAATCTTATTCAAATATAAATGTTTGAATGTATGCTGTTATACATTATATTCAAAAAAAGTATTATTATTATTACAGTAAAAATTAAAAGCTACAAGACATATTTACGTTTGATGTGTTTTAGGTTTTATATTAGGTATAAAACTAAGTGCATGTACAATAACAATTATTTTAAATTGCATACAAAGTCATGAATAATCAATGACATTTTTTTTTACATCAATTTCTATATCAATTAGTCATTTTTAACATCTTGAGTAATCTTAAGTGGGTGAGTGTGCATATTAGAAGTGTTAGTGTATGAAATGCAAGCTGGCAGCACTCTTTAGTGCTCAGACAGAGAATGATGGGAAAGAGATGCTGTGTAATGCATTAAAATTATATTAACATGATACTATAAATGTGTTAATGAAGAAAATAAATAATGTAGAATTAGTCAGACATATGTTATGACTCTATTTTCTATTTTCCTCCGTGCTCCCTTCATGGATCACATAAAATGCAGAGTAGAGAAATAACACCCCATGTTTTTTGTCTCCCAGGACACAGTGATCTATGAGCGATTAGCAGACAGCTCCAGATACAAGGACATCACCCTGAAACACCTTGAACAGTTTGCCACAGAGGGTGAGACACACTCACACACACACACACATATACACCTGCTTAGTATCTGCTGTCTCTCTTCTGTTTATCCGTTATCAAATGATCTTCTTAAAACAAGACTGTGAGATTAATGAGAACTAAGGAGAGATTGGTGTGCTTGAATGGACTGGCATACTGCAGTGCTTCACTCTCTTGTGGGGATGGCCCCCTAGTGGAAGAACTGAGATATGTCAGCCTAATAGGAACCTCAAGCAATCAGTTGCTTTGTCTTTTAAACATCCTGCATGAATAATTCATGTTGAGCGGAGATCATCATCTCAGCAGTATTAGCATCAGTCTAAAAACAGGTCATGGCTTTCTTCTCGAAGATGATTAGAAGAAAGAGATTTTTAAGGAAGGGAATATTTTGGGCATATCTAAGAGAAGCTCATGTATCTTTGTGCATTTTTGCAGGTCTCCGCACATTGTGTTTCGCTGTGGCGGACATCTCAGAGTCGTCCTATCAGCAGTGGCTGGAGGTTTATCATCGTGCCTCGATGTCTCTCCAAAACAGGGCACTCAAGATGGAGGAAAGCTATGAACTGATTGAAAAGGTGAGGTATCCAAATAGCTTTTCCAGTGTGCACAGGTGAGGTAGTCTACATCCAAAGATCACAGAAACTTCCAGAACCTCATATGTTATCCTTCCTGCACCAAAACTAAGCCAGAGTAACTGCAAGGGAAGGCAATATATCATATTTTCTTGTTTTTTTATTTTATTTAGCTGTACACAGATTTTTACACACAAAGTCCAGCCAAAAAAGTCCAAACAATGAACCACATCATGTATCATGGTATTACCATCGACAGTATCATGGGGGTAATACCGTGCTTAAAAATTCATACTTTTTTTAGCTGGGATAATTGAATTAATCAGTGCATACATTTATAATGTTACAAAAAGATTAATTTATGGTAACATTTTTACATATAGCTGTTCTTCTATTTCACTCTATTCATCAAAAAATGCAATAAGCAGCACAAGAAGAAGAAGAAGAAGAAATATTCAGGAAGTACAGACATAGTGCAGACATACATAACAGAGTAGGGATGGAATTCACACTAATATAAGGAAAAAAAGAAAATGGAATACAGAATTTCTATATACAGAAATAGAAGAACATGAAAAATATTTAATGTTTCAAATACGTAAGGATATATTAGCTGTGTCTCATTTAGAAGGCTGCACCCTCCGGAGGTCAAATCCTCTGGAGGTTGCATCCTCTGTAGGATGCATATACGAAGTGTCCTCAACCTAGAATTAAATGAGATGGCCTTCGTAGGACGGGCGGAAAAGGAAACATGAAGTTTCACGTTGCTATGCCAACACATTTAGGGCATCGTTGCGCTCTCACACTACTTAGATTAAGGAAAATTATTTCTAAATTTGGAATGTAATTTGAAGGGGAAAAAATGCTTTTACTTGTTTTATTTTTTTCAATGTTTGAGGAGCTGCAGCGTACCTATAGCAGACATCTGTTAGAGAAATAAAGGAGGAGGATATTAAAAACAAAGTTTATCCGTTTTTACCGAGGCGAATTAAGGTAAGTTGTAAACACTACATCTGCGCTTGTGTGTACGTTACATCTGCCGGCGCTGGCATTTTTCAAATTAACAACGGTTGATCACAGCGATGCAAATAATTGTGGGTTATCTGTAGCAGCAAAGGATACACTTCATGCATCCTCTGAATTCCTGTGAAAGAAGGTCGCATTCGCAGGTCGCATTCGGAGTGTCCTACTTGAAATGAGACAGCCTCGATGACGTAAGCAGCCTTCGAATGCGACCTCCGGAGAGCGCAGCCTTCTAAATGAGACACAGCAATAGGTGTGCGATATTTATTTTACAAAGTGTGCAGTTACACGTGTACAAATTTTGGATTCGGTGTATAAATATGTCAGTTGTGATGGACGATGTATAATTATGAAAGTTTAATTGTTCAGACTGAATATAGCCTTTGGGAAAAAACTGTTCTTGTGCCTGGGTGTTCTGGTGGTCAGTGCTCTGTAGAGCCGAGCAGAAGCCAACAGTTCGAAGAGTTGGCTGGGTGTGAGGTGTCCAAGGTGATTTTTTTAGCCCTTTTCCTCACTCTGGAGATGTAAAGATCTTGGAGGCTGGGCAAAGAGGCACCAATCATCCTCTCAGCAGTCCTGACTGTCCGTTGTAGTCTCTTGATATCTGATTTGGTAGCTGAACCAAACCAGAGAGTTATGGATGAACACAGGACAGACTCAATTATGGCAGAGTAGAACTGTTTAAGCAGCTCCTGTGGCAGTTTGAATTTCCTCAGCTGGCGAAGGAAATACAACCTCTACTGGGCCTTTTTCACAATGGAGTCAAAGTGAGTGTCCCACTTCAGGTCCTGAGAGATGCCCAGGAATCTGAATGACTCTACTGCAGCCACAGTGCTGTTCATGATGGTGAGTGGGGGGAGTGTAGGGGGGTTCCTCCTGAAGTCCACTACCATCTCTACTGTTTTGAGCGTGTTGAGCTCCAGGCTGTTGTGACTGCACCAGACATCCAGCTCTTTAACCTCCTGTCTGTAGCAGACTCGTCTCTGTCCTGAATGAGGCCGATAAAAAAAAACTGTAGTGTTTGTCACAAACTTCATGAGCTTCACAGAGGGGTCCTTGAATGCGTCTTCGTGTAGAGGGAAAAGCAGTGGAGAGAGAACACAACCCTGAGTTGCTGATCGTACGGGTGCTGGATGTGTGTTTTCCCAGCCTCACTAGCTGCTGCTTGTCTGTCAGGAAGCTGGTGATCCACTGACAGATGAGGTGGGCACAGAGAGCTGTGTGAGTTCGTCTGAGAGAGGTTCAGGCATGATGGTATTGAAGGCCGATCTGAAGTCCACAAATAGGAACCTTGAGTATTTCCCAGGTCTGTCGAGGTGTTGCAGAATGTAATGCAGTCCCATGTTGACTGCATCATCAACAGACCTGTTTGCTCTGTAGGCAAACTTAAGAGGATCCAGCAAGGGTCCAGTGATGTCCTTCAGATAAACCAAAACCAGTCTTTCAAACGATTTCATGGCCACAGACGTTAGAGCCACAGGTCTGTATTCATTAAAGGTATAGTTCACCCACAATTCCCAATGATTACTGCCCCTTCAAGCCATCCTAGGTGGTATATACATTTCTACTTTCAGCTAATACAATTAGATTTTGTTAAAAAAAACTCCCTGCTCTTCCAATCTTTTAATGTGATGGATGGAGCCAAAAAAATTGAAGCACCCAAAAATGTAACAATCCATTATCAAGAAGTCATACTGCTCCGGGGGTGAAGGCCTTCTGTAGCGAATCGATGCATTTTTTTGTAAGAAAATATCCATATTTAAAACTTCATAAACCATGATCTCTAGCTTCCGCTGACTGTCATACACAGTCCGCTGGACGGCACTCTCTCGTGAATGCGTGACAGTTAGCGGAAGTTAGAGATTAAGGTTTATAAAGTTGTAAATATGGATATTTTTCTTACACAAACGCATGGCTTAGCCTCAGAAGGCCTTTTATTAACCCCTCGGAGCCGTGTGGACTTTTTATAATGAATTGGTTCAATTTTTTGGACTTCAAACTTTGGGCTACCATCCACTCCCATTATAAAGCTTGGAAGAGCCAGGATGTTTTTTAATATAACTCCGATTGTATTCATCTGAAAGAAGAATGTCATATACATCTAGGTTGGCTTGAGGGTAAGTAAATCATGGGTAAATTTTCGTTTTATTGTCTAATGAACGATACGTCTTTGATCCAGTGATTTTTGGCTTTTTGGGGACCGTAATGATGGTGGAGCGTTTGAAGCAGCAGGGAACATCACACAGTTCACTTCACACAGAATGATTTCTGTGGTATCATGTGACACTGAAGACTGGGTATGGCTGGTGAAATTCAGCTTTGCCCTCAGGAATACATTACAATTACATATTAATGTATACTGCAAAAAGAAAAGTTTTTTTTTATTTTTTTTATTGTAATAATATTTAACTATTATTTAGCACCATGGGTCTCAAGGAGCAAAAGAGACTTTCAGAAACCATAGAGTTAACCATAACCATATTCAGTACCATGGTATTACCACAATTGTCCTTCTACACGCCATAGTTCTTTATATTAGTTATTAAAATCAGTAACAAAGTCCATGTTAATTTGGACTTATCATCCTGAAATTTCATAAGCTAATTTTTCTTCATAAGAAGGGACGGTGTGAGGAAATGTCAACATAGCCATACTTCACGAATGACATGCTTCTGAGAGCAGTGGGAAATTTGAGGACAGTCTGCAGGTTATACAGTAATCCTTCTTCTCCTGTAGGAAGTTTAGTTTGACGGGTCACAGAACAGTTCCATGGCTTTGGTTTGATCAATGAGGGCTGGGTTTTCTTTGCGCACATGGCACCCAAAAAAGTATAAACAATTGGCCCCAAACCGTGAGGAAAGCACAGTGGTGGACCTGTGGAAAGCTGGGCTCTGGAAGTGTTCGTCAAACATGGCCGACCACCATCCTTAATCAATTCTTCTGAGAAAATGGATCTAATCGATCATTTCACATAAAAATCTGGTTTGACAGATGTAATTACAACATGCCATCAGCAGGTGGCAACGGTGGCTCCTGATGTTCCAGCAAGCTGTTACAGTATATCTGAGCAGGAATAGCAGTTAGACTTCTGAAACATCTAATTTCTGGTCTGAGCATAATCAGAAATGATTTAAATGAATGAAGTAATACTTTTGAAATATATATTTTTATTATTAAAGGGTCATTAATTCTACATGCTAAAAATAACGTTATTTTGTGTATTTGGTGTAATGAAAATGTGGTTTATGCGGTTTAAGGTTTAAAACAACCATTTGTTCCACTACTGTACAATTATTGTTTGCTCTTCTCCTCTATGCCCTGCCTTTCTGAAACGCATCAAATTTTACAAAGCTCATCGGTCTGAAAAGCGAGGTGTGCTGTGATTGGCCAGCTATTCAGTGTGTTGTGATTGGCCGAATACCTCAAGCGTGTGACGGAAATGTTACGCCCCTTACCATATTGTGACGCCGTGTCCCGGCCGGAACGACAAGACAAAAACATTAAAACCCATTATAAACATGGCATTTGTTGCATCCAGTGGGGACATAATTACGGATTTAATGATTGTTTATATGATCGGAGAATTGACAAACAACAAGCACTACTCTACAACTGCTCAAAACTCGCGTTTGAATCATCTGTGGCAAATTCTTTAAATATAAAATACATACTTGCAGTCTGTGAGTCAGAACAGCCGGCATTGTAGTCTACTCTCCCAGGATCAGGAAACAGTCCTCTATAAAATGTTCTGCACACATCTGAATATTTGGGTTGAACTGTTCTGGGACAGTTTTGTAAATACAACTTAACCATTGATTTCAAGTCGTGTCCTCTTTTGGAAGGCAAACAAAGTAGTTTAGCTTTAACAACGAAACACAGCGTCACACACGGCAGTCTAGCGTGAGCGTAAGGCCCAGAGGCCGGTGGATTCGACGAAGGAGCGTCCGGAGTGCTTGCGGCAACCACATGTGACAACCCAGGGCTGGACTCCGCTTCGTCCTCTTTTGGAAGGCCAAACAAAGTAGTTTCGCTTCCACAATGAAACACACAGCGTCTTCATGACATGGCGGCGGCGGCGGCAACAACAATACTACAGTGAGAATAAAAGTTACACCGCCTTTCTTTGCGTGCACATTTGGGCGGTGTTATGCAAATCTTCCCCCATAGTGACGTAGACATGTGGGGGCGTGTTAGAACGAGCCGTTTTAGGTAGGCGCGGTTGACTCTTAACGTTCATAAAGAATATCTCTTTGGATTTTGAGACTTTATTCTTTGCAACTTTACACATCTTCTTTATGCACCAAGAACTTGTAAAACTCCAAAGAGAAAGGAAAAAATGAAATCGCATCATTGATCCCTTTAAGGCTTTCAAATGGTTTGTTGCACAAATGTTTTATTTATTGTCTATTTTATTGCCTTGTTTACTTTGTTGCACCTTTTTTGCACTGGCCATTTTAGCATGATGGGTCTCAAGGGAACATTATATCATCTTTCTGTATATATTTATATGAATGTAACTGACATTAAATCTCTCTTGACTCTTAATAGGTAAAATGTAAATAATCGGCAAATCGTCAGTAGGTTAAAAAACACATTGCCTTCTAGGGCACATAAAATTTAAAAAAAAAATCTTTATTAATAGATGATTGGATTACATATTCACATCACACTCAAAATATTTTTTATTTTTTTGTACAATACATTTGGTAAGATTTGTTTTTAATGTTTTTTTTTCTTTTTTTAAGTTTCTTATGCCACCAAGGCTGCATTGTAGTTTATCAAAATAACAGCAAAACGTAATATTGAGGGGCGATACTATACATTTTTAAACTAGCTTTTATATATATTAAAATAAAAACTGTTTTTAATAAATTGTTTATTTATATGTTGTAAAAAATCTTAATTTTCAGCATCGTTACTGCAGATTTTCAGTGTCACACGGTCCTTTTCAGAAATCAATCTAATCTGCTGATTTGCTGCTCAAAAACTACTTCTTCTTCTTCTTCTGGTGCTGCTTATTAATTTTGTGGAAAAGCTTATTATTAATGCTGTTCAAACTAACAGTTTTAATTCAAAATAGAAAGCATTTTGCATAACATTATAAACATCTTAACCGTCACTTTTGATCAATTTAAAGCATTCTTGCTAAATAAAATTAATAATTTTTCCAAAAAAATTTTAAAATCTTACACGCCCTAAACTTTTGACTGGTAGTGTATGTATCCCCTTTTGAATTCACTTTATGATAAAATTACTTAAGAGATTTTGGAGGGTCTTGAACTAACAATAATTTTGTTTTTGAGCATAACTAAGCACACAGAATCCTGTAGAAATGTCAGTAGTTTAATGGTCGTTATTCCCAAAGTTGTGCAATTGCCTTACCCCTTAAATAATTAATTAATTATTCTGATTCATGTGACGTTTTCAAATGCCAAAAAGAGTGTCAGCTCTCATTTTACATTTAAATTATATCAGATTTTACATATTTGTGCCCTTAAAACAAACAAACAAAAGAATTAGAGCATGATATTAAGTAAAGGTTGTATCACATCCGAGCCCCTGCTTGAGACTCCTGCTCACCACGTTACTGATCAGCTTAGAGGAGGACATTTGCGCGCCCTTTTTTCTTTTTTTCTTTTTTCCCTTCTCTCTCTCTCTTTGGTGCAGCTGAGTTTCCTCTATGGGGTCCTGTCAAAATTATGTCCGCTCCAAATAGGATCATGGCTGGTCAAAGGGACAGGGGCTTCCTGAGAAAAACACATTAACAGTCCACGCTCTCTCTTTCTCTCTCTGTCTCTGTCTCTCTGTCTCCTCCTGTCTCTGCATATACACACGGCATACACAACTTTGTGATCCAAGAATGAGATGATTTTTCTCAAATTCCCATCTGGTCCTACATTAGCAACTAACTGTAAGGATAATCAGCTGACTGTAGGAAAGCACCAACAAGAGTTATTAATATAGCTCAGCACACTTATTTCCTGTTTTTGTGCAGTTTAAGGTACACTAGAATATAAGGGATGGCCTGGAGCTGTACTAGTCTCTCGTATCACTTCACAGTCTCTCAACTCACTGTTTATAATATATTCATGTTCATATGTGTTTAATTGAAAAGTAGCTGTGAATAGTAGCTGTAAAAAAAGGAATATTGTAAAATCAGCTGGTCATTATCCCAAAATAATCACCACGTCGGGGTTTATTTTCTAATAATGACTGGCTGATTATACATTATATCTTTCTTTAATCTGCTTACAAACAGTAATCATTTGGGAAAAGCTTTCTAATTTATTTATTTATTTTTATTATTAAATATATTTTTTGTCTGTTTCTCTGCAGAACTTGCAGTTGTTGGGGGCCACTGCAATTGAAGACAAACTTCAAGACAAAGTACCTGAAACCATCGAGACCCTCATGAAAGCCGACATTAAGATCTGGATCCTGACTGGAGACAAACAGGAGACCGCCATCAACATAGGTGAGAGAAAAACATATAAAGATTGTTTGTATGAATATACACTTTGATGTGGAGATGAAGGGGAAGTGGACAGCATGTGGACGTCCACATGAGTGACATAGAGACATATAAGAACATGTTATGCGATGCTAACTGCTATCCCAGTCATGTTATCTTAATTTTTTGACCTTCATTTTTCTTATTTTAGTTCCTACAGACAGTGTTGGGCAGTAACGCATTACTTAGTAACGCGTTACTGTAATTTGATTACTTTTTTAGCAACCGAGTTATTTAATGTGTTATAATTTTCAAAATAGTAATTAGAGTATAGTTACAAGCCGAGGTCTCTATATGTTACTGCCGCGTTACATTGCTGACAGAATGCAGTGATTTATAATCTAGAGATTGTAAAAAGTATGTAGCACACGCACTGTCGAGTCAAGGGCCAGTGGATTAGAGACCTGCTCCCGCGAGACCCGACGCAACAGAGTGCGCGGTATAAGATGGGCTATTGCAGGTGCGAGCGGGTAGACACACGTGTGTGTGTGTGTGTGTGTGCGGGATGCGGGAGAATAAAATGATTCACGGGACTCCCGCAAAATAGAAATATCTAAACATAAAATATCTAAAACAAATAAATTGTTATTCATCTATTGCACAAAAGCAACATGAACTAATATAAAATATAAACGATTAACAGGTGCAAGCGTATGCAGAGTTTCTATTTAGGCTATAACACGTGTTTGCAGCGTTGAGCAATGCAGTGCTGACATTTGCATGTTCACGAACTCTCATTATAACACACGAATTGTAGACATTATGAAAAATTCATTATGCATATATTTATTGTGTTATAACAGAGATTTGTGAGATTGCGATGAACTGAGATGTCTTTTAGAGATTATAAATGCAGCACTCTTTGCTGGCATTCTGCCATGCCAAACCATGCACACAGCAGCCGCTTACTTTAGTTAAAAATAGCAGTGTTCTGTGAATGTTGATGCTTTAATAACAAATATTTATTGGGGTGTGTATGCTGGGATTTCATAAATTTAATGGAGAAAAAAGTAACGTAACTAGTAATGTAACTAATTACTTTTGAAATAAAGTAATCAGAACAGTAACGTGATTACTTTTAAAAGGAGTAATCCGTAATCAGTAATTTGATTTACATTTTCAGAGTAACTTGCCCAACACTGCTTACAGATGAGATGCATCGGGTTTTTTCCTTATATATTGTCATTAACCAGTGAGAATTTCTCTCCCTAATTTAAATGATCAAAAGTATACAAATTCCTACCCAGACCTCTCTCGCTCTTACACTTAAACAAACATAGCTCTTCCTGACCGACTGTCGCTCAGGTATAAGGTGTTTGGTTTCTTTCCTCATCTGAAAGCTGATGTAACACACGTGTCCTCGACCTGCTCAGCTCTAATCTGTCCCTGCAAAAACCACCAGCTCTCAAAACAGACCACGGTCCCTCCTCCTGTTTCCCTGTGATGTGGCGTCTCGTATTAGTCAGCTGCGTGACTACTAGTGTGGCTTTCCAACAGACCTCGTGTTAAATGCTACAGTCAGAAAAACAGATCCTAACAGAGATCCAGAATCCTGAATCAGCCCATTGTGCCCACCTGCCAGCTGTGCCGCGGCTTGAAAATGTACACGCTCAGAGAGGAAGCAGGGCTCCAGACAATTTGCTACCATTTTTTCTGACTGTGCGACTAAATTGTGTGCGGTCGCACTGGCGCAACCACCGCATTGTTCAACTCATAAGCGCTGCCATTTCTGTTGCATATGAGAAACATCAAACGGCAAACGAAACTGAAAGCATAACGAAACTGCGCTACTCGTTTGAACTGCGCAGTGCTTGAGTGTAGAGCCTGATTTATACTTGCCGCGTCAGCAGGAGCACGAAGGTGCGCACAGCAAAAAGGATGTGAATGTTGAGGAAACAATTAATTGTTTTCAAGCTAAAGTAAAGTAAAATACCGCTTCTTAAACCAGAGAAGGTGAACATGTTGGTATTCATGTGGGGGAAGAATATGCAAGCACTATCACCGACAGCAAGTTTAGTTTTACTTTTCTTTTTGTTTTTTGTTTTAAAAAGCATGTTATCTTTGCTGTTTACCTCACCTTACGCTATGGAGGCTCTCTTTTATTTTTTTATTTGATTCTTCAGTGTTTGCTAAACGTTCTGTAATTTATTAATCAGTATATAATGCAGCATGTGGTGTATGCCTCATCTTATTAGTTTTTGTTAAAGACTGCAGTGCTTTTTTTTTTGGTTAAAAATTCTCCAAAATAAATATTTGAGCAAGTACATAACCAGCCAGTGTTCAAAACTATCGCCTTACTTTAGCCCATTCACAACGGTTAGCTTATAATAATAATGTTTTCTAATTTGAGTCGTACGGGTAGGTTTTCGCTGGAAATTCAAGCATGCCGCTGAGTCATTACGTCACGTCTGTAAACAAAGAAGTTGTCCCGGCTACTAGGCTATCGCATGTGAGGATCCTGCAGGTGGAGGATCGTTTATAGCCTTTTCTCACAGCAGCTGGAATAATTAAATATATAATTTCGATGGCTGATTGTAATCCAGAAAGGATTATGTGAAATGAAATTGTTATATTCCAGTTTTAAATGTGCTTCTGATTACAGATAGCCTGGGATTACACAAGATTTGTATTTTAAAGACAACCAGTTCTAAGTAAGAATAATTAGCTTTTTGGGTTAAAATAATTTTTTTATATGAAATTCGAATGGTAGAAATTAAGATTAGTACTGTACCAGAATGCACTCTACACACACACACTCTACGCATAAGTCCCCGCTGCGATATTGTTCACATTATCATCTAGAATAAAGTTAACATATCATAATTTGCCTGTTGATGTGATATGACTATCCGATGCGTAGATTATATCACCATTGGTGGCACGATTTATTTTAATGCTTTTTTCCTCACTTGGTCAGAACAGATGTGACAGACTTGTTACTACTTCAATGACAATATCGGCTGAAAATTCTTATTTGGGTCATATTCCTAAGAGCGTCGCTAGAATCTGTGATGGCGCAGTAGCAGTAAATATCCCACCGTGGCGGTGACTGCCTCCCCATACTCTTCAGAACATTAGATTCATCCGCTCTGGAGCCGTGCCAGAGTACAACCCAAGCAAGGAAGATAATTCCGCACACAGCAGCAATTTCAGGTTTTCAAACAGAGATGTCGACAAAGAGGCAAAACATACGGACTGCAGCTTTAATAAAGCTAGTTGTCATTGTATCTTACGGTTTTATTGTTGTGGTGCTTTTTACATTTAACAATGAATCCATCTTTTGTTTTAGGTCCTTAAAAAGGAAAGTGTGTATATGTATGTAAGCAAAACATACAATTATCTTTTCTTGTAAAACGTGACGATCGCGAATTCGAGCACCCCAAGCCCGGCTTATAACACAGCAAAAGAGGAACCCCCAGTTCACAATATTCAAATCACAAATAATACTACTGATGAAAAAGAACGGGTTGAATGTTAACCACTTTCGTTTTTCATACAACTATAAACTATGAAAAAAACATGCATTGATTAATCCCATGTTGTAGCGCTAAAAATTGCGACCAAATCATGTGCTCGTGTGACCAACTGAGAAAGTTAGTCGCAAAAGAGCGACCAGTGGGAAGAATGAGTCTGGAGCCCTGGGAAGGGATTTTTACTGGATGTCCACTTGGCCAGCATGCACTCTAAAATAAAGACACCCCGTGTCTGTGTTTACTTTGTATATTTAGATTTTTGGATGACAAGAGACAAGAGTCTTCCAGCTACTTTAGGTTCCAAGAATCCTTTGCCAGCATCGGTAAGGATTCTGAAGCAAGGTTATTTTCGTAAACTAAAACTGAAACGAAGACTAAAACTATTGGTCAAAAAACTTTTTCGTAAACCGAAATAAAATTACAATTAAAAATAAATGAAAAACTAAACCAAACTAAAAACAGTAACTGGAAAAACAAACAATAATAATTAGCAAAAATAAATTATCATGTTCATGATTTAATAAACTCTCATTCTGTGCCAGAAAATCTGACCTGTGGTTGTTTAGGGAAATACCTGTAGATGAGCTGAGTCCTAAACGGCTATTCACAGAGAAGGTGTTTTTGCCATAGACTGTATGGTTTTTGCATTAAAAAAAACAAGACACGGGAAATGTAATCGGAAATAACTATAAAATATGAAATGGGAAATAATAATAATGCACACCCTACAGCGCACGGACGTTTAAAAGCGTGCTTGACGTGCGAGAACAACATGAAAGTGGGTCAGCTTAAAGTTTTTTGGATGAGCTGACTTAAAGGGATAGTTCATCCAAAATTGAAAATTCTGTCATCATTTACTCACCCTCATGTCGTTCCAAACCTGTACGAGTATTTTCTTATGTTGAACACAAAAGAAGATATTTTGAAGATTGCTGGTAATCAAACAGTTGGTGGTTGCCATTGACTTCCATAGTAATTTTTTTTCCTACTATGGAGGTCAATATCTTCTTTTGTGTTCAACATAAGAAAGCAACTCATACAGGTTTATAACAACATGACGGTGAGTAAATGATGACAGAATTTTCATTTTTGGGTGAACTATCCCTTTAAGTGAATAGACATTTTGTCACGCTTTATGATTACTATGGCAACGTCCGCCTCGAGTGCCATACACATCCACTGCTTCGACTTACAAACGCGTCCAAAATGAGAGAAAGCGGCTGCGCACAGTGTCCTGTGTAAAAGGGGCTTTATGGGATTGATTGCGTTGCTCATCTGAAGCGCGTGCGCGCTGGAGCGACTCGTCAAAGTAAAGTGTGAGCTTTTAAATCACCATATCGCATTAAGTTTTGAGTAGTATGAAGTTTCAAAGCTTTTTAGATTGTTTCTTCTTATTGTGTACGTCCATAGAGGGAGAGACGAGTACATTGTACTGAATCAAATTGTTTAAATATCTGGAAAGCATTAACCTTTCGGCACAGATCGGTCTTTAATTGCGTTTAAATCATCTCTTAAAACCTATTTTTTTTCTTTTGGCTTTCAACTCGTTGTGAGCTTTTGTCATGAATGTGTGGTTTGCCCTGTGCTTTCGTTTTATGTTTAATTCAGCACTTTGGACAGCCGTGTTTGCTGTTTTTAAATGTGCTATACTGTATAAATAAACAAACTTGAAACTTTTATTAAGTTGGCATGTATCTTAAGCACAGAAGTTTAAAAAAAAAACAATTGATGAACATGAATAGGCAAAAATACATTAAACGCAGTTTGATTTAATTTATGCACACGCTGACTTTACCGGTCTTAAAAAGACATTTTGATAATATATTTATTATTATTATATTTTTTTCTCAATTTATTATGGACCACTGGACTAGACAGTGCTTCACTATGCAATTTTTAAGTTTAAGTAAAGTAAAATTTTACATTTGTGGAATGTGAATGAAAAAAATCATTATTCCTTATTATTATTATTGTTTTCAATTTATCCCAGTTTGAAAACGACTGAACTAGACTGTTCTTCATAACTTTGTTTTGTTTTGTTTTACAATAACATAGTGGAAAGTAATTAAAGGGGTCATGAACTGAGAAATCAAAATTCCCTCGATCTTTTGACATATAAGAGGTCATTGTGCTTTAAAAACATCCTGTAAGTTTCAGAACTCAAAACTTTCTTGTTAGTCTAAGCGGCGAGACAGCTTATACGCTGCCCAAAGTGCAAAAAAAACAGTTTTGTGGTCGGCTGTGATGCCACTTTATGACGTATAGTGTTGTGCCGCCCCCCCCCTTAAACACCACCTCCGCAGAAGTTCAACGCCTGCTTCGACATCTCTGCCTGTTTAGCCTGTTTATTGTGCAGCTATATTGGATCCAACAGTAACGTTTCCCACCCAAGGTGTGATTCAATGTTTTCTTATTGTGTGCACTATTGCGTTTGCTTTTTACGATCATTGATATGTACGGAGTATTTATGCGTTTTTATCCTAAATCACAGCATCCATCTATGAAGGATGTAGGCTATCAAACATACACAACTGCTAGCCAATCATAGCAGTGGGCTTTACCTCCTGGGTCTACATTGCACGCCTATTCCACAGAACTTTCGGCGAGTAGTTGGTCAAAACAGGACATAAATAGCCTATTACTTCTAAATTATGATGTTTTTTTATGTAAAAATCTTGATAACATTATAAGTGGACCTCAAAGAACAGTACAAAATAAAAAAACAAAGGCCTTTAAGGTTTTTTTTATCACTTGAAATCATGAATGCATACATTAAAACCACAGCATATAAAGGTTCTTCATTTCCCACACTTGCACTCTCCAAAAACATATGAAAAGCTATCAGGAGTGAAGTGAACCCTAGCACTGTGAAGTCGAGCGCAGTTTAATCTCAGGTTAGTGGGCACTTCGAGTTGTTTGGCCGCCTCTTTTACATAGTAAGCGAAACCGCTCCAGTACTTCTATCCACACTAGCCCTCTGACGGCCTTATTAATGTATCAGACCATTAAGCAGAAAGTTGGATTGAGGACAGACGAGCTATCCACACTGTGCCTCTACAGCTGGGCTGTTGATCCTGGCCACTGGGTGCCACTGTAAAGCCTCAAGATTAAAGCCCAAACAAACAGCATGCGGCCAACGCAAACAACTCAACATGCCCTCTTCTAACCCACAGCCACTGCCAACAGACCGAATGAAAACCCACCCTGCAGTAGCGCGGAGCCAATGCAACCGCTGATTGTAACCTCAGTGCCTCCTTTACAGATTCATACAGAGTTATGCTGCGTAATGCAGGTGTCACAGTGAAAATCTGTCGCTTTTAGTTTAACCAAGTTGAAGAAGGATGAGGTGACATTAGACTGCCAGCGGTCAAGATGAAGCTGTGGAAATATGTCAAGGTTTGGGTCACTGTCAGGAAACCAAATCTGTTTTCCACACAGGCAGGAAATTTGAGTGAATATGCAAGTTTGAAATCAACAGAAGCACTTAAAAACAGGAATGACAGGACAGGACACCGGCACACAAATGCATACTCATTATGCTCTTGTTGAATTTGGTCACAGTTTTGTAATGGCACAGTCACATTTACTTAAGGGTGAAGTGTGTCGTCTTGGTTTTTTTTCTTTTTCTTTTTTTCTTTCTGTTAAAATGTGGGCAAAGTTAGCTACAAGGCTACTATTCATAAGTTGACTTCCTGAATGGTCCCACTACTAGGGCTTGAATTTGGGGCCTTAGAGTTTGGGAAACCTGTTTTGGAAATTATTTTTGCAGTTTCGTACGGTGTCGCTATTGGCATTGAATCATATGCTAAACATTAAATAGTGTAAATCATTATCCTTTTATAATAACTAGTATTGTTATGCGAAGTAAGGAGTTTTACTACAACAACAACAAAAAACAGGTATAATGTAATGTTTTACAGCATCAACAATTATAGATTTTTGAAATATTATTGCTAGGATAAATATAGCAGGTCTATCTGATACGTAATTACTGTAATTTAATATAACTACTGCTTTTGGGCAATTCTTGTCTTTTATGGTAACTTTTATTTAAAACTAGTGTCCCGGTGATTCTTTCCAGCGCGCGCACACAAACCGTTCCCCACGGACATCACTCCTCAAATACTGCGGTGTCGGTAACCTATTAAACAGCAAATGGGCTTGTCCTGCCCTTTATGTTGTTTAGACACATCCTGATGGATGATGGGATGTTGTGTGTTTTTATCGGGTTGAGAGAGCCCGCTGTCAACCTTCCAGTTGTGATCTCATACGAACAGAGGAGAGGCACGTTAAAACCAATGCGGCCTGGGAGTCTTAAACTCAGGTCTGCTGTAAACTTTAATCACAAAATGTGCTTTTCACTCCTCAATTAGTCATTTCTTTCATCCGTTGCTGTAGTTACACATCATATATCTTTATAATGTTGATGTTTTGCTAAAATACTAAGTTGCGGCGAACCATTCGTAATTTTTTCAAATGCCAAGCAAGGCGTTTTTTCCCCACAAACAGGGTTAGTGAGAGGTTTAAGTAATGAGTTATTTTTTATTTTATTTTGTTTTTTCCTGTAGGACACTCCTGCAAACTGCTCACGAAGAACATGGGCCTGCTGGTGATAAACGAGGACACCCTGGATGTGAGTATTGAGACGGAGGTGTATGTTTATTTGAAAAACCAGTTACATGTCACCATTTGCAATTCAAGCTCAGAGAAGAGATGAAAAGACATGACAGCTGACGGATCGCTTCAGGCCCCCGGTACATGAAAGCATGTGACATAATTCCCAATGTGACTCTCTTCCAGATCAGTTATAGATTTTGTTTTGGGTTTTCACCAAAACCGTTCCCCTCCGGTTTCTGTCTTTGCTCTCTCATATTTCTCTGAAAGAAAGGAATAAAGTGATATAGTGGGGCCCAAAAGACTGGAGCTCTTATAAAAATGTTATGTTGTATTTTTATAATTACACTATTTTATTATTATTAATAATAATAATAAAATACATTTGTATTTTTTTATGGCTACGTTCAAAGTCGGGGTCAGTAGACTTTTTTTTTTTTTAAGAAATGTATTATTTTATTTGGTAAGAATGGCTTTATTGATCAAACAGACAGCAAAAGATCCTGAAAAAATTATCATAGTTTCCACAAAAATATTAAGCAGCACAACCGTTTTCAACATTGCTAATAAACTACAAAATTGGTTTCAAATGATTATATAGAAAACCGCAAATCATAATCAATCCACAGACTTCACTCCACATCTGAAATGAATTAATGAGAACAATAACACATCAGGCAAAAATAATGCTGTTTATAAACATTGTACCCACAATTAAAAAAAAAAAAAAAAAAACTGGAGACTTTTGATTATGATCACGCTGATGGTTTGACATTTTCTATATAATCATTGGGAAACTAAGAATTGTTACACTGATGAAGGCAGATTGCCAAGCGTTTTTATCTCCTGTTTTAACTTAACATGCGGTGAATGCATTGATTGCCCCATTGATATTAAGAAAAGTTACTTGAGCACCAAACGTTACTCCACGACAGGTGTAATGGCTGCTGAAAAGTCAAATTTAAAATTTTTATTTAAATTGTAATATTTCATAATATTTTCGATTAAATAAATGCAGTAGGCATAATACTTTTCAAAAACCTTAAAATATCTCACCCACCCCCAGGACCTTTGAAAGTAGTGTAACTATGTATGTATGCTATGTATCTGTGTTTTTGTGTGTGTGTGTGTGTGTGTATATATATATATATATCTATATGTGTGTGTGTGTGTGTATATAAATAAATAAATATATATATATATATATATACTGTATATATATATATAATATAATATATATTATATATAATATATATTATATTATATATATATATACAGTATACATATATATTATATTATATAATGGTATATGTAATAGAGGGTATATTAATATATTATATATATGTATATGTATATAGATGTTCTATATATGTATATGTTATCAATATGTATATATATGTAATATGTATATATATATATAGTGTATATATGTATATATGTATAATATTGTATTGTATAGATATATCTATATATAATATATGTGTTGTATATAATATATATAGATATATAACACATGACATAATATAGATATTATATTATATGTGTATGTATAATATATATATATGTATATGTATATGTATATATATATATATATATATTTTGTGTGTGTGTGTATATATATATGTATATGTATATATATATAATATATTTATGTATATGTATATATATGTATATGCATGTATATGTATATATATGTATATGCATGTATATGTATATATATGTATATGCATGTATATGTATATATATGTATATAATATTTATGTTATTGTATATCTATATATATATTTTGTAATTTGGGGGGTTTCTGGGTATATGTATATATATGTTATATATATTTAAATGTTATGTATATATTTAGTATATATATGTATATGTTATATTTTAATATATATGTATATGTATATATCTATATAATTTATATTTATATATTATCTATATATATATATATATATATATATATACGTGTATATGTATGTAGATGTAACTTGTAGATGTATATATATATATTTATGTATAATTGATATGATAATTTATATAATATATATGTAATATGTATATATAATATATATATATTGTATATGTATATAATAATCTAATATATAGATAATATATATGGTATTGTATATATTATCTGTATAATATATATAATGTATATAATGTATATTTAGAGGTAATATGTATATGGTATATATATGTATAGATGTGTAGATATATGTATATTGTATGTATATTTATGTATATTATATATAGTATATGTAGATATGGTATATTTATATGTAAGTATAATTATTATATATTATATTATGTATATTTATATATATATTTATCTGTATTATATGTATAGGTATATTCTCTAGGTATATTTGATTTTATATATATATATATATATCTATATATCTATATATATATATATATATATGTGTGTGTGTGTGTATATATATTATATTCTGTGTGTGTAATATGTATGCATGTATGTATATATATAAAATAAGAAAAGAAAAAAATTATTTTAAATATTAGCATAATTTATATTTTTTAGTATTGGATTTGCCCCCCTTTTGCTTTAATGTCAGTGTGATGATTTAATGTCAGCCTGATTTGAGATTATCCAATATAGTAGAAGAGTATCTTTATCTTCAGTGGAAGCGAGAACATCTGACCATCTGTAGAAAGAAGTCACATGTTCACATGATTTTTATTTTTTGATAAGCAGCCTTGAAATATTGCAGAATCTTTCAAATTGATTTTTTGTCATAACATTTCTTTTTGAAATGTTCAGCTTTCTGAAAAATAGTTTATTTCCAGGTTGAAATCATGTATTTTAAAATTTGGTCACAGACTTTGGGATCCTACTGTAAGTGTTGCTTAGATGGAACTTATAGGAAAGAGAGAGATGTGGTTGCACCACATGGAGCCGTTTAAAAGACGGGAAAGGGTCGTGGACTTAGAACAGGGGTTTAGGACCCGCTTTCATATACACACATGCACATGGTACAGGCCAATATCTCCTTGATGGGAGAATCTATTCTGTTGACTATGAAACCAAAAGCCATCCGCTTTAAAAGAAGGAAACCATTTGAAACACACACACAGCCTACAGGTCAGCTGGCCCTTGCAGGGAGGGTCTTGTCTGTTGTCTGTGGAAGTTAAGGGCTCTAGAAACCATTTGCACAGCTTGCGCACATGCAACGGAACCCCTGATTGGGTGGGGCCCGTCCTGTTGCGAGGGGGGTGGAGTTTAGGCGATGACGGACGGCTCTTAGTCTGTCAAACAGCCGTTTAACCTGATAGATGGAGCCAAAGAATAAGAGGAGCGTTCCATAAAGCAGACGGCCACCATTTGAAATGTCAGCGCCTGGTCTCCCATGCATATGCACATGCTTATACAACACGAGAAAAGAAAACCAGGAGGAATGCTCGGAGCGCTCGGAGGTCCGGCAGTGGTGGGATTTGCCGTGCTCTCACATTGCAGGAGAAAACACTGGAACAGTGCGCCTCCCTTCGCCTCGGTCCTTCTCTTGTTTTTTTGTGTTTAACTCATTCAACAAATTAAGGAAATCAAGATGGATAAAGGAGCCCACTCATCCGGCCCAGAGAGAGGGGTGGAGGTCTTCACCGGACGTTTGAGTGGGGTTCATTATCTCAGTGGTGGAAAATGCAAGGCACTGTGGGACGGGTCAAAGAACAGTAACTCAATAATCACATTATAAATGCAGAGGACCCCATTCCCTTCTGCTGCTCGCAGATGAAAGAGAGCTATAGTGTGCAGATAAACCAGAGAATGGAGAGACTGTAGAAGAGTACAAAGGCAGAAAGAAATGGGGCCAAAAATAGAGATACTGCAAAGCACAGAGCGCACTGTCTTTTAGTTTAATTGCATGTAAAGGAGCCATTTTCTTGCTTATGTAGCATTTAATTTATTTTCCCTTGAGGGGACATTTTTTTATAATGTTAGTGAGTGTAGCGGATCAGCTCATGGGAAATATGAATAATTAACCATAACTAGTTATAATTAACTATTCATATTTTAGATCCACTGTAGATATTTAGCTGACCACTCAGGGTCAACCGTCTTGTCAATTCTAAGAACGTTAATTTCCTGGTTAAAGGAAATAACTTTCTTACTGTACAATTCTATAAGTTTGTAACGTAAATCTGCATGATTATTGACTCCGGTTATGAGTAAACAATGAACACGTCAAGTGTGATACAAGTAAGGTTTTATTAACTACATAAACACTTAAACTAGTCTAACATACTACATAAACATTTAAACTAGTCTAACATACACATACATACACACGCATACAGTTGGTATAGGAAAGGGTTAAAGTTTAGCACTAAAGAAAGAGACATAAGGAATGACATTTATGGAACCATTTTGCATATTCAGCAGATCTAAAACCTGAGGGAAAACGTCAGATTCTTAGTTCAAACAAACCTTGTAAAAAGGTGTAACTGATACTTAATGCATCAATTAAATCGACTAAGTCTGATACTTGCGTATGTCTGAAAAAGATTCCTGATGCAATCTTAAGGCCCAAGATCTTGCTGAAGTTGTTTGATGAGAAAGAGCTAGTTTGAGTCATAATCACTTGATGAATGAAAAGGACTATGCCGGGGGCCTGGCACGAGCTTTGGTATCCTGGATCGTTTCTCACATCTTCATCTTAGCATCTCCCTGAACCACCGACTGGGTGGGTCACATGGAGTGTGGCCTTTTAAAGCCTGCAGAGATTCACGCCTCTCAAGATGGGTTCGTCCAATGAGGAAGGCTGAAATCCCAAGCGGGAGGTTGGAAATACTGGGGATTTTTATGACTCTTTGTCTGTAAGCATGGTATTTTGCATATGTAATTCGCTGGAGTGTTGAGGCACAAATTAGTACCGATTCTTAGAACATCAATATGTTGCATAGGTATCAGCATATAATATACATGCTTGTTTCTATCATATGAAGGCGAATTCATAGATATTAAACACGGTATATGTAAGGTTATATTAATGAGTGTTTTATCGTAAGCATGAATAAAATAGTCTATAATACAACAAATTAAATACAACACAGCAATAATATACACAATGGCCTGAAGAAAATGGGTGTTCATTCAAAGAAGGTTTTCCTATGAATTAATTTGTAGAAAAGTCAATTTCTCCTGTGCATTTGTGTCCCTTTGTTTCTGGAGAATGCAGCTAAGTAGTCGGCTCGCATTCCACAAGGTTGTAAATGTATCGGGTTACCATGAAACCAGGGTCTTGTTCTGGCGTCCTGGGGTGTTACAAAGTATTTGTGAAATCTAGCTAACAAAATATATATTGTGTGTTGGAGTGGTCCAGACGCTACATGAGTTTCATGAACAAATACAGTTTGTAATTCAGTTTTCTTCACTGTAACTTATGCTGACAGCCTTTTAATTGCTGAAGTTGCTTTCTGCTCGTTGCTAGTAGATGGGGCCACACAGAATTTGTGCTTGTAGAATCTAGGATGCCATTGGTTGAAAGCAATATTTTTCTGTTTTGTCATTATCACAGTATGTGATTTTTTCTTAACAGTTTGATTTATAAAAGTTTTGTTCAGAGATTTTGGTTTAATTTTAATCTCAAATTTAAAAAAGGTTTTTCTCAACATAAAAAAAAATCTTGTGTTCTCAGTGATTTTTTTTTATTTTTTTTTTATTAAATCACAAATTTATTTTATTGTAATTTCAACTTAACAAAAGATGTTTTTTCTATCTTGACCTAATTTTCTTGTGATCTCAACAGAACTAAAATTGCTCTTGTGATGTTCATTTTAATTTTTCTTGAGATCCTCAACTTGATTTTGTTTTTTCAAGAGTGTAAGAAAAAAAAGAAAAAGGTTTTGTTACCTTGACATAATTTGTTTTCTTGTGGTCAGAAGATCATACAATTTTTCTTGTTATCTGAACATAAGTTGTTTTCGCAATAACTTTTCTTGTGATCTTGGCATAAGGTTTTGTTTCTTAAAATTTCAACTTATTTTTTTTCTTGATTTTGAGGTAACAAAAGCCATTTATAGGCATTTATAATTTGTTGTTAGTAATAATCTTACACTGATTTTGGATGTGATTTAAGTCCTGGTCATTTGAAAGCAATTTTTAAAAAAAAGAAAAAATGTGCATGGCCTCTTAGCCATAAGTAATGCCATAACTGTGATTCCTTGATTCCCAGTTTCTGTTACAGTTTTTTCTGTATATGTTGCATGAAAATAGTCAACCAACAATTGGACTTCTCATTTGTTTGAAATAACAGCCGTATTCTCTTTCTTTCATAGCCAGTTGATTCTGTCAGGCGGTAGTATGCAAGTGGGTGTCTGTCTAGGCATTTTTATATACATTGTGAGTGTATATATGCACTTGCAGTCTTCTATCTGTCATTGCTTCATTGCATGACACATGTAACCCAGCCTTTATGTCCTTCCGCTCCTTGTTTATAATGTCCGATATCACATGCTTGAGTCCAGGCATCTCAGTAAAAGGGTTTTTTCCAGAGCACTTAAATCAGCCATTATCTGCTGGACCTTGGCAGTGTGTGGAAGCGCTGATGTACTGTATATCCCGCTGATGCCTTCTGCCCACTTGCAAAGCAAACACTCTTGAGTCATCATGGTCCAGTTTGCTTGCACAGCCATAACACAGAGGCCTGTTTGGACGACTGCGAGGGTTTAAGCCGAGCTTCTCAGGGGGAAACTGGGAAATGACAATGACTTGTGAGGAAATGGAGACATTGTCCTCTCATTAGTCTTTATAAGTAGTCTTATCTGATCTTATACTGTCTGTGGCAGACTTGCTTATTATATATACACATTACACACAAGGGCACCTAGAGAATGGATGCCACATATTAGAGAAGCTCTTACAGCTGCACTTCTCTCTCTTTTTCTGAAACCTGAGGCTTCTCTCTCTAAAGCCATGGTTTCTCTCTCTAAATATTTCCTTTGAGCTTGGGTTTCAGAGTCTGTTATGCCAGGAGAATGTTGGTTGGTCCCTGAGGTGTAACCTCACTACCCTTCCGCATCTGCCTTCCTCAACACACACAACACACGGGAGACAGACACACACACACACACACACACACAGACACAGTCTCAGATTTAGTGGGGATCATCAGCATAGCTCTCCTTTGAAGCTTTTTGGTGTAAGACAGCTATGATTATAATGTGTCCTGCATCTTTTTTTGTTGTTTTTGTTTTGGTTCTATTTTATTTTGTAATTTGTCAGGTATCGGCTGATTAGTGGGTATTTAATTGTTTCTGCTTAATATAAGGTTTAGATCATCGGCATAGGACTAATTTAAAACCCTTGTGCGTTCCTCATTTGGGAGTCACACTCATGGTCTTCGTGGTCAAAAGTGACCGGAACCGAAATGTAACTTCTTTGTTTTTTTTTTTTTTCTTAGTTAAAATCATCAATTATTTTTGTTCAATAATATTTTTTCTTTTGTAATTTGAGAGAATTTAATTGTAATAATTATGATAATTTTTCCCATTGAAAATGGTACAAAAATGTATTTATTTATTTTATCATTAATTTGAAAATTATTTTTCAATTAATGCAGTATTTCAAATTAAAATAGAGACTAGGCCTTTAAAATCCAGCACCTCCTGGTGAGAGCAAAGCAAGAAAAACATGTAATTTCATGGTGTAACCACTAGATTCCTGTATAGGACTCTATAGAGAGGCTTGTGAATTCCCTAGTTGTTTTTATACATAATTGTTTACTTTTATTAGGTTGTGGATTTAAATGTATAATTAAGGCATTCTCAAAGACTACTTTTTGTCAAGGTTTATATTTTTAGCTGTTTTAAATGTTGATTTGAAGTGTAGGTTTTTGCATTATTATTACTACATTCAAACCTGAACACAGAAAACATTTTGTTACACAAAACATAAAAATTCTATAAAAATGTAACAAAAAATGAACAGGAATGCTTTATCAGAGGTTAATCAATCTGATTTCAACCTCTTATTTCAGTCTTCTGACTCATTTAGGCTATATGGTTATAGCCATACCAATTCATTTGAGTATGTATAATTCTGTATGTGTGTGTCTGAGTGTGTGTGTGAGTGGATAGTATATGTTAAAACTCTTGATGCTTTTAGTGGTAACCCCTTCCTTGCGGTCATTTTTTACGCTTGTAGTTGAATATGATTTTATTTTACATAGTTGCAGTGTTGCATTCACACCAAGTTCATAGGTGTGTGTACAAGTGTGTTGATTTTGCACTCTAGATGTTTCAGAGTTTCACCCCTTCATTGCTGTGCAATTATCTTCTGCATTGTGGGGGATTTGTAGATTTTACACACAAAAATTTTCTGTATTTTCTATTTTTTTGCCATTTCCCATTCATTTCCTATGGTCGATCATTTTTGACCGAAGAACGTGACGTGAATATTTTAAACAATAAATCGCAAATGAGCGAGAATAAAAATCTTCTATCGACTATCTATCTATCTATATATAGATTATATATACTATATATAATATATATATAGATATACAATCTACTATCACTTTTATTCTTATTACAAAGGAGCATACATTTATATTATATATATTATGTTATATATCAGCTTATTGGTAATGGTCAGATTTTTGGCACTTTTTTAAAATGTCTGTCGTTAAGCAAGATGTGATGTTATTTATATAGCTAGGTTTAAAAAAAATGTCAACAGTTTAATTATTGTTAACTCACTTGTTTAGAAAGATTCTCTTCAGTCTTTTTTTCTCCACTGTGAGAGTAGTTGACCTAAAAGGGAAATCTAACCATAAAAGGCCCCGACTCTGACATCCTGCTAAATTTGTGAAACATTTTGAATATTTTCAAATTCTTCAGCCTTCAATCCTGTCAGCTCTGCATAAACTTGCTTTTATTAGTCATTATTTCACCCCTCAGATACAGAAGGGCTTGTTTGTGTCATGGTCTTCACCATGTTGGAATGTGAAGCCAAAAACATGCTGGACAGCTGTGGAACAGGAGCTGCAGATAGAGACATGCCCTTGAAACATGTTTGTTTACCCAAAATGCTCAGGGATTTAAGGCTGTGAATACCAGCTTCTTTGAGGAAAGAGGAATTTCTGTGATGATTCACAATCACTCTTAAGAGAGGTTATATAGTGGAGACCACTCTGGCTCTCTTTCTTATGCTTTTTTTTAGTAGTTGTTTGCAGAACCGAGAGCTGGTGTGTGGTGTTTCCTCAACTATCAGGATTTGGATCATTTTCTGAGCGCCCTGTCGTTCCAGCAAATGAGAGGCAGAAGCTGTGTGATTTTATAGGAAATTTATATGGAGTTCAGCAGCATTCCTAATCCAAACACAGAAGTGTCCTCCCACACGTCCCGAATCCTTACAATAACAGCCTCTTACTACAAGGTGTATTTTCTGCTGACAGTACAATTTTCACCATTAAACTCCGTAAGAAACAACAGTCAGGTTGAGTCAAAGATCCCAATTTTTTTCTGGTCCAGTCAGTATTGATTAAGATCTTGCAGGTTTAATCAACACACACAAATATTCCTGGCTCCTGGTTTGAGCCCATACAGCTGGGACAGAACATTCCTCGGAAATATCCCATAAACCCAGAAGTATGCTCACTCCGATTGCATGAACACAATGAGAGAGGGAGAAGACTGAGGTCTGCAGCTTTGCTGGTGCTCAGGGTAAATTCCCATGCCGTTGTGTTAGCTGGTCAGGGCCATTGAAAGGCCTTGTTCTAACAAACGAGCCATCACACCTTTGGCTTTGCTCTCTCCGTAATGAAGCATGCCATATGGATGTTCTCACTTTGATGCCCTGTGCATTGACAATAAACAGACGTAAACACCATGTGCAAAAGTGTCTGGTGCGCTGCATGCGAAATCCCATGTTATTCTTGGAACTGATTACATTGGCATTGAAGGAAAAGGAGGAAATTATCTGTGTTCATATGTGGTGTCTCATCAGACGTTTTATGATTTATTGCATTACAAATCCCTATCATAATGAATTTAGTCTTTTGAGTTGATTTAATCAGTTACACAATTTTAGTAATGTCAGTTTGCATGAAATGTTTATCAATTTTGTACGTTATTTTATACATGTTTGTGTGCAGGGTACCAGGGAGACCCTCAGCCGTCACTGCAGCATGCTGGGAGATGCTCTGCACAAGGAGAACGATTTCGCTCTCATCATAGATGGAAAGACACTGAAGTATGCCCTCACTTTTGGGGTACGCCAGTATTTCCTGGACTTGGCTCTTTCCTGCAAGGCTGTGATATGTTGCAGGTATGTAACTATACATGGAGAATTTACTGAAAACCAGCAAGAACAACTTAATGACAGTAACATAAACCCTTACAAAGTATTACAACAAACATCAAAGATTCATTGAACCCGTGGTTTCAAAATGTGTCACATGGGGATCCATGAACAATTTGGGAAAAAATAGGTATTTGTTTTTTTGTTTTGTTTAATATTGGGCAAAAAACCCAAAACATTTAATTGTGTACTTGAAAGTAAATGTTATCCAGATAATATTTCAGTTTGTTTTGACTGTAGTACAGCGAGGAATAAAAGTTATTCATTTAATTTTGGAAACAAAATTTTTTTTTTTTTAATATATAATGCTTAATTTTCACACAATCTGAATAGGTCTTTCAGAATGAAAATATCAAGCTGCCTACTTTATGAAAAGGGACCATCACAAGGGTTTGGTGGTCCTTGCCGTCAAAAACTCACAATAATTTAAAGAAATTTTCCAATTTAACTATTGCTACAAATGAAAGAATTCTATTTTCCAGTGTCCAAGTAGAGGGGAAAAGTGAGAAAGTAAAAGTCCAATTATTGCAAATTTCCACTGTAATTGGATGCAGTATATTTCCATTGTTAAACCAAAGTTCACAGGAAGTTGTAATGTCATGCTCAGCTTGAATGTTTACTGTTTTACAGGTGGATGTAAATATGTCTTTGCAGGTTAATAACACTTTTTGCCCTCCAGGAAACTGATGCCATCATTGGACATTTTTCTGCACTTTGCAAAAACATCAAGTGACTGGCAGACAATTACAGGGAAATGCTGCTGTGCGGTTTAAAGAACAAATTACCTTCCCTTTAGGTCACAACCTTCCCAATAAACATAATTATACTAGCTCTCAAAGCAGTCATTTACTAATGAGTGTTATTTTTTTTTAAATAGTAGATTGTAGTCAGAATGTCTGTCAGTTATACACAAAGTTAAACTGTGTGTTAGCAGACTAGAATTAACTGTTCCAAAAAATGCTACACAGTAAAAGAAACATATGAGGAACCAATTGAGCGTGACAAGGAACTGCCAAAAATCAGTGTCCATTTCCAGAAACAACGCACACCACAGGTGCCACAGCCATTATGCAATGCTTGATGTAATCTATCCGATCTGCTTTCGCTCGCTACTCACACATGCGAACAGCCACACGGCGTCCTGAGGAGAACAGATTTGTGCCTGCAGATGAATAAATGTAAACTGACTCTAGAGGTCTCCTGCTGTATCGGCAACAATCTCTGGTTCACTGGAGAGCCTTACATCACTCTACGTTCATTGCTTACAGGATGACCTGTGAACGTTAAGCTGGGGTTAAACCCCGGAGGAGCTTTTCTAGCCAAAAGCGAGACCCTAATTTCATTTGCTGACACGGATGATGCAGTACTGTAATGTGCTGCAAGCTTTTACATTTAGTCATTTAGCAGACACATTATACAAAGTGATTTACAAATGAGGACAATGGAAGCAATCAAAATCAACAAAAGAGCAATGATATACAAGTCCTATAACAAGTCTCAGTTAGCTTAACGCAGTACACGTAGCAAGGTTTTTTTTAACTATATAAAAACAGATAGAAGAAAACCGATATAATACAAAAAGATTAGAAAGCAAGTGTTAGTTGTTTTTTAGGAAAACAAGCAGCAAATTAATAGTGCAAATCTAAAGACGTGTTTTTTCTTTTTTTTTTTTAAGAATAGAATTAGAATAGAGAGTGCTAGAGTTAGAGGGTCAAATAAAGATGGAAGAGATGCGTTTTTAGCCGATTCTTGACGTGCATCAGGACTCAGCGTTCGGATTGAGTCATTAAGTCCGTAATAGTGATTTTGTGCTGCTTGGGAGGGCACATAAGCCACCGTTCATTGCAGAACAAACCCCAAGATCAGAGGGCACATAAGTCTGAAGTAATGGATTTAGGTAAATGGCTGCAGAGCCAGTGGTGATTTTGTAGGCAAACATCAATGCCTTGAATTTTATGCCAGCAGCTACTGGTAGCCAGTGCAAACTTATAAACAGAGGTATGAGTTGCATTCTCTTTTGGTCACAAAAATTAATTTCTGGATTAATGTAAAGGTTTGATAGAACTGGCTGGAAGACTTGCCAAGAGAGCATTGCAATAGTCCAGGCTGGACAGAACAAGAGCTTGAACAAGGAGTTGAGAATCATGTTCCGAAAGAAAGGCATGAGTTATTATTACAAAAAGGTAGTTTTATGTATTTGAAAAAAAAATTATTATATAAAGGTCAGGGCTTCCTGTGACTCAGGGGGATTCTAAGGAACAAGTTTGCCCAGTGTGGAACTGTGAGGGTTATTTTGCATGCTCGGAAAAAACCATGTAAACTTTCTGTAGAAATAGAACTATTTCAGTTTCTCAGGGTGTACGGGGGCCTTAATGTCTTAAATAACGTTTTTCCTAATATAAGGCCTTAAAAAGTGTTAAAATGTCTTAAATTCGTATTCGATGGGTCTTATTTATTTTTGGTCTCATTACCGCTAAAATCTCTTAAGTCTGACGGACCTAATGACTTTATAATCACTGGACAGACAGACCGAAGATTGGTTCTTCCCGCGGTAAGTTACTGCGTCATCAGAGAGAAGTGCAGAACACAGAATACAAGCTCGCGCTGCTGAGGCTCACTCTGTTTGTCTCGAGACTTCAGAACAAATGAGCGTGACAGCACACATAAACTCAGAAGAAACACACTGAGGTAAAATTCACAAAGTTTATTCATAACATGATATAGTTAAATAACACCATGACAAGTGAGCTATTTTACTCAATATTCTCACGACGCAAAAAAAACAAACAAACATTCAAAACACCTACAGAGTGCACGCATTACGTGAAGTCTAGCGCTCTGCCTGATCACTGCATGATTCAGTCTATTAAAATTAATTTAGAATGATCACAAAATTCAAGACATGGGGGCAGAAAATATGAATATTTATACTCAAGTTCACACGGAAGACTGCCTTTTTTTCTCCAAAAATTACCATATACAAATGTGATTTTGATTTTTTTACAACAGTTCAATAAACTAGAAGTTTTATTAAGAGACTTACGTTTTAGACACCATATTGCCCGTTTTTGCACTATTTCGCCAACAAAATAATTCCAAACAAAGCCACAGCACTGTTTTGCGTCTCTGAGCAACATGACGGTGTTTCGTTCCCGAATGAATCAACTGTTTAAATGATTCGGTTCAGTCGCAATGACTCACTTATTGACAGTGATTTGCTGCCACCTACTGGCGCTTTTCATTTCACATTTAAAGCATCTTTTCATTTTTTTTTTATTATTTCAAATATCAGTATTCAATGTTTTATGTTAAATATATCAAAACATTATTTATGCATTTGTAACTGCAGGTTAAATGCATTCATGTTCTGCATTAAACAAAACGAGTTAAACGCATCTAAATGCCACTTCAGATGCAGCATATGTCTGGATTGCAAAAATGAATTTTGTTGATACTGATTTCATTTGCTTGGTAACAGCCCAAATGTCTTATTCTTATTCACTGATTAAATGTAAGAATTTGACTCAAAAGAAGATGCACACAGAAAAAAATGGCGTTATAAAGGTAAAAATGCCCATAAAAGGTAAAAATCTATTTAAACTTATCTGACCACCACACAGAATATGAAGAATATCAAAAACTTTAGGAGTCAGCTGTCCACGAAAGTCCTTAAGATACCAGCATGATAACACACTCAATCAGTTGAATGAATGACTCAGTACTCACTCATCAAGTGACTTACCGTCACTTTCTGGTAGTTCAGTTGAGAAGTTTGTTGAAAAGTATGCATTTTTCCCCTCAACATTTCTTATTTGTATATTCATAAATGCATTTAAAACATTAATCTCATAACATTATTTATTGCAGTTGTAATTATTGTTATTTGCAGTGTAAATTATTTAATCTGACTGGTAGCAGCCCTATAGTGTATATTGAATTTATTGATAAATTGTAATAATTTGACATGTAAGATGATGCATACATCTAAAAAGGGTAAAAATAGGCCTTTGTAAAGGTAAATATGCAGATTTAAGTATGTAAAAGCTGATAGAACACTGATGCAAATATTGCTTCAGAATAAATTGTTTACTCCACCAAAAAACTCAGTGATGCAGTTATTTTGCAGGGATATTTTGTATGGAATATTGTCTGCTGACATTAAAAGCTCGCTGTATATCGTAGTAATAAATACCATTTATTACAGCATTGATATTTTGTTTTCTTTTTAATTTATACACATTAAATATTACATATATGTATGTAATAAAATGTGTAATTCCATTACAGGTTTAGGTTTTAAATTTCATATAAGGTGGTATTAAAAGGTCTTAAAAAGTCTTAAATTTAACTTGTTCAAGTCTGCAGAAACACTGTTTCTGGTTTCTCTGAAATATTTCATTAGCTAGAAATTAATCTTGTGCAGAACTTGTGTAAAACTGGCTTGCCAGCTGCAGAGATTTGTGAGCCAGTTATTGTTTTGAGGGGATTTATTTATTTATTTATTTTACATCGGTCAGAATCAGTTTTTTTTAAACGTGTGTGTGTGTGTGTGTATATCTATCAGTACTCACAATGAGTTAATAGGACATTTAGCCACTAACATTTAAGAAACGCATTTATTCACGCTTATGCATTGCATTAAAATTAATATGCTGTTCTTTTGAACTTTGATTCACTTTAATTCAACAAAGAATCCGGAAAAAGTTTAGTTTCCACGAAATCAGCACAACTGTTTTTAACATTAATAATAATAAGAAATGTTTATTAAGCACAAAATCACCATATTATAGTCATATTACGCATATTATTTCTGAAGGATCATGTGACACTGTAAATTGGGTAAATTAACGCTGAAAATTCAGCTTTGCCATCACAGGAATATATCACATTTTAAAATGCATACAAAAAAAACCCAAAAAAATTTAACCGTTTTAGTTAGATGTTATTGTTTTTTTTCTTCTTTGGAAAGACACAATGATGGGAAAGTTTCTAAATGGTGATTAGAAGCAATAGTTACAGGTGCCAGTGATTTTAATTTACTATTTGAGCAGTGAATTTCAGTGTGAGAGTTTGAAGTCCTCTTCTAACCTCTCTTTTTGAAGAGACCAATTCATCATATCAAGTTGAGATGTGACCACAGCTGTTGAGGTCACAACAGACGGCCAAGAAATCAAATGGTTGTCAACACTAATAATTGGCAACAAGAAAAATAGCCTCAGATCCCTCTGTAAAGGCGCCATTGCATATCCACAATTATGTTGTAAATCCCTAATCTCTTTTCTTGTGGAAAGAAAAAAAATGTCAGTTCAACCGTAGAGAAATGTTAAAATAAATGTTCCACATCAAAGCAGATATTTACTTATTCTTTTATTAATTAATTACTCTTTTCTTTTTTTTCAGGGTTTCACCTCTGCAGAAGTCTGAGGTGGTTGAGATGGTGAAAAAACAGGTGAAAGTGATCACACTGGCCATTGGCGATGGAGCCAACGATGTGGGCATGATCCAGACCGCCCATGTGGGTGTTGGCATCTCTGGCAATGAAGGACTGCAGGCTGCCAACTCATCAGACTACTCTATTGCACAGGTGAGAAACTCTCAAATTACACATGCCTGCAGGAAGAAAGAATAAGTGTGTTAAATTGTGAGTAAATTAAGTAGTTGAATTTGTCAATAATGATGACAATGAAATTTAAATGAATGAAAAATGTTACATTATTATAAAAATTCAATTCCAAAAAATAAAATGTAAAATGTCTAAACCTGAAGCACGCGTCAGTTCCCAATATAAAATAACACGTTTGTCAGAAAATAAATCTGGTTGTAGATTATATATCTAGGGTGAAAGTTAAAACCCGTGGCTCATAGATTCTGCAGTCTGAGATAGCAAAACGGATCGGTCAGGTCAGTTTACATAGCTGGAGTGTTTGCTTACTAAAACCCCTGCTGACGGTGAAACGGGACCTGTTCCTCTTATGTAAACTTAATTAAGAAGATGTTTTGTGAATTATCGATTTTGATACAGCATAATCTTCATTGTGCGTTTAACAAAAGAAGAGCTCAAGTGTTGCCGATCGCTGTCAACATCGCTCTCCATTTCTGTCCCAAGTTTCATTTCATGTTTTGTGTAGTTCATGGAAACATTGCTCCTCACACTTGTTTTTCTATACTGCCCCAAGCAGTCTGTTCACTGGCCTCATGCATCGAATTACCCAAGAAAGCATCTTGTCTTTTCTTTAGTGCCCTCATCATATTGTATTTGGAGGCGGGTGGAAGTGGTAGGGAATGCGGGCAGGTTCATAGAAAGTCGCCTCAACTGCCTTCCAGCAAAATGGTTCATATGATATGTTCTGGATCAGATGGCAAACGTCAATGTGCAGTACCGTCAGCTAGTATGCATTAATCATCCTGAACCTGTGTCATGTTGTTTTGCACTATAAGGATTTGCACAATGCTGCTTCTCATCAACTGTTAAACTAGATGAAGATCTTAAACATACTGTATGGTTTCATACACACACACACACACACACACATATATACAGTGGGTACGGAAAGTATTCAGACCCCCTTAAATTTTTCACTCTTTGTTATATTGCAGCCATTCGCTAAAATAATTTAAGTTAATTTTTTCCCCCTCATTAATGTACACACAGAAAAACCATATTGACAGAAAAACACAGAATAGTTGACATTTTTGCAGATTTATTAAAAAAGAAAAAACTGAAATATCACATGGTCCTAAGTATTCAGGACCCTTTGCTGGACACTATATATTTAACTCAGGTGCTGTCCATTTCTTTGATCATCCTTGAGATGGTTCTACACTTCATTGAGTCCAGATGTGTTTGATTATACTGATTGGAATTGATTAAGAAAGCCACACACCTGTCTATATAAGAACTTACAGCTCACAGTGCATGTCAGAGCAAATGAGAATCATGAGGTCAAAGGAACTGCCTGAAGAGCTCAGAGGAAGAATTGTGGCAAGGCACAGATCTGGCAATGGTTACAAAAAAAATTTCTGCTGCACGTAAGGTTCCCAAGAGCACAGTGGCCTCAATTCCTTAAATGGAAGACGTTTGGGAAGAACAGAACCCTTCCTAGAGCTGGCCATCCGGCCAAACTGAGCTATCGGGGAGAAGGGAAGGAGCCTTGGTGAGAGAGGTAAAGAAGAACCAAAGATCACTGTGGATGAGCTCAGAGATGCAGTCGGGAGATGGGAGACAGTTGTAGAAAGTCAACCATCACTGCAAACCTCCACCAGTCGGGGCTTTATGGCAAATCTCCTCAGTGCAAGACACATGAAAGACCGCATGGAGTTTGCTAAAAAAACACATGAAGGACTCCAAGATTGTGAGAAATAAGATTCTCTTGTCTGATGAGAACTTTTTGGCCTTAAATCTAAGCGGTATGTGTGGAGAAAACCAGGCATGCTCATCACCTGTCCAATACAGTCCACACAGTGAAGCATGGTGGTGGCAGCATCATCATGCTGTGGGGGTGTTTTTCAGCTGAAGGACAGGACGACTGGTTGCAATCGAGAGAAGGATGAATGCGGCCAAGTACAGGGATATCCTGGACGGAAACCTTCAACAGAGTGCTCAGGACCTCAGACTGGGACGAAGGTTTACCTTCAAACAAGACAATGACCCTAAGCACACAGACAAAATAACGAAGGAGTGGCTTCACAAAAACTCTGTGACTTTTCTTGAATGGCCCAGCCAGAGCCCTAACTTAAACCCAATTGAGCATCTCTGGAGAGACCTAAATGGCTGTCCACCAACGTTTACCACCAACCTGACAGAACTGGAGAGGATCTGCAAGGAGGAATGCAAGAGGATCTGAAAATCCAGGTGTGATAAAACCTTGTTAATCTTCCCAAAAAGATCAATGGCTGTATTAGATCAAAAGGGTGCTTCTACTAAATATATGAGTGTCACAGCAAAGGGTGTGAAAACTTAGGACCATGTGATATTTCAGTTTTTTCTTTTTTAATAAATTTGCAAAAATGTGAACAATTCTGTGTTTTTCTTTCAATATTGGGTGCTGTGTGTACATTGAGGAAAACAATTAACTTAAATGATTTAGCAAATGGCTGCAATATAACAAAAAGTGAAAAGTTTAAGGGGGTCTGTACTTTCGTAACCACGAGTATATAAATATATATATATAATAAACTATAAAGCTTGATCATAAAAATATCCCGCATACTATTGGAGATATAGAGAATGTCCTATAGAGTAGTGTGTTATGTAATAGATGATATACTGTCATAAAGTCCTGCAAGCTGTCAGTACCTTAATAATCTTTTTTGGCCCAAAGAATAACCACCAAATAATTTTTTTCTACTATTATTTATATAACAGGGGTACAGGGTTAAGCACACTCATAACATAAAATATGAAATGAGGGTATTACGGTAGTTATATTTGTTATTAATTATATATTTAATTGAATATTTATTACTATTGGTAGCAGATGTTATAGTATATAGCGTAATGTGTCTGTATATGTCTGACCCATGTGTGAAATTCATTTAAAGCTAATCTCACAACAGCACAGGGCTTTCACAGACTGCATCATCACTGCTGTGTTAATTTGTGTTAAACCCAGGGTCTTTAATTATGTTTGGGGCCTGTTTTAAAGATGTGTTTAAATTGTTTACGTGAAGGGATAAATCAGTATGCTGGAATGCTGCTGTGCTTCAGCCCCACACAAGGTCCTCCACAGATCAGCAGATTTTAAGACAGGGGCTCCACATCTAGACTCCACTGTAGTCTGTCTGTCATCAACTCACTCTCCTCACATCCAAAGGTCAAACAGCCCTTGAGCCCCTCAAAGGCCCTCCGTACCCCTTACATCCCACCCTGTTGTTCCTGCCTCCATAGGAGTGACTAGCTGTTTGTTTTAGAGGAATGATGTTTGTAACACTGTCACATTCAGGATGCTCTTAATAGGAAATAAAACATGGCATCTCCAGATCATTGTGATGGAATGGCTGCCTCCCCCTAATTATCATCAACACCCCATCCTTTTTAAACGCCGCCCTTCACCAGGTTCCCGGCAAGAGTGAGTGTGTGAGAGAGGAGGGGTGCAGAAACAGCCAGGGCTGGCGGTGCGTGATGAGGCATACCTGAAGTGAATGGAGCCTCGTCACAGCCGCTGTTAAATGCCAAGCAAACCTCTCCTCGGGAGACCGGTCTCTTCCCCGTGCATGCTGGTGTCCTCGTGGGTCCAGGAAGGGAGCATGGAGGGACTCCCGCACTGCCAGAGACGCGAGTTGCCAGACCCGTGGTCCGGAATGGAGACGCATCAGTGACACTGTCGACGGGCTATGATGGCGGACCGTTAATCCCCTCAAGCACCATGGGCCAGGAAAGATGAGCCGCTGTGACGAAGCTGCCGCCCCTCGGACCACTGAGAGGAGTTCTTATGGCCACCGGACTCCACCCATTACCTGGGTCCCTCCTTTCTGAACACTGGCCTCCTTTACAATTCCCCAGCACAACGAGGACACCAGATTCCCCCATTTATTTTGGACACTCCTTCCCCTTTAGACACTTTATTCCCCATTTTGGACATTGTTTTATTTTCTGTTAAATAAAAGCCTCTCCGAGGCCTGACGCCACACCCACTGGGTCTATCGTTTGCTCCTCCCTCCACAATCATCCTTTCATCCACTAATATTACTTGTATACACTGTCATGGAGGGTCACTGTAAGCCACTAATCTTGAGCACCTGTACAAGTTTGGCTGTTTGCATATCGTATTTATTTCAGCGGCCATATAAATGGGTTACAGTGAAACAAACAAACTTGTATCTGTTGCAATTTGTAACCAATAACATGTAAGGTCATGTCAGTTGTTTTTTCATTAGTTTAATTTCATAAACTTTTTAAAGAAAACAATCCATATAGATTTATTTCCCGTATCCTGATTTTGATCTGGATAAACACTTTCATCAGCATTTTGGGGCTTATTTAGGGAGCGAAGCACTTCTCTGTTTACATTTTGATGTCTAAGCCAGAGGAAAACACAATTTTATGATTTATCAGCGTGTTGTGGTGCGTGTCAAATCCCTCAGTATTCACTCTGTCCGCCTAAGCATCGTGCTGTGAAGCAGAAGTAGAGTTTTGGTGCTGAGCCTGCTTTTGGCACATAGTGTGCTGAACTCAGCAGAAAATATGGTGAAAATATTTAGTAAATATATTAATCAACTCAATCTTTTGCAATATACACATGTATGAAGCAACATAATAAATTGGAGGGAACTACTCATCCATTGTTTGAAAAAGACATCTGTCTGACTTGATGAAAGTTAAACACAGTGACAGCAACAGAAACAGCACTTTATATTCAGTAAATCTGACAGAATCCAGATGATTTAAGCAGTTTATATCTACAGTTTGGGTATTGGGTTCTGTTCTGAGTAGATTTAAGTACAATTTGGATGAATTATTATTTTTCATGACAATCAGGTTTATACTAATTCTTAGTGGCCAGCTGATAAACCTGATTACATTTTTCATAATATAAGGCAGTTATTAAAGTAGAACTTTATGTACTAACCAAAAAATTACTTTTTTTTTCTTTGTATAGCTGTAAAAAGTTTTCTCGCTTCCTCTGCTTTTCAACACAATAAGACAGATTGTAGCTGGAATTCTCAGGAATATGGCTGAGACGGTGTTTGTCTTGTCCCTGCAACTCCATTCTTCCTGTTTCCCAGCATGGATAAGATTGTCACTTTATTTTCAAAGCCAAAACCGCTTTCTGTGTTGTCTGGGAAACTGTAGATCTTGTGTAAATAAGTAGGCCTTAATGAACTTATCTCTGTCCTCCCTTCTCTCTCACAGTTCAAGTACTTGAAGAATCTTCTGTTGGTTCACGGCGCTTGGAATTACAACCGTGTTGCCAAGTGCATCCTGTATTGCTTCTACAAGAACATTGTGCTTTACATTATCGAGGTAAGAAAGTCAGTGCATGCGATATAAAATGAAGTTCATTTTCACCCAAAAATGAAATTTTTGTCATCTACTCACTGTCGTGTCTTATCAAACTCATGGGACATACAAAATGGATGACAGCACTCAAGCCCTGTTATTGCATTAACCATTAATGTCCTTTTCAAGGAGATTGAATGACCAATCTTTAATGAAATGAACTGGCATTGCATGCATGTCGGCAGTTGTAGAGTCTCCATTCTGCTGTAGGAATGCAGGTCTGTCAATGTGAAGCCCACAGGCCATCCATCTGTGATGGTATTTGACAGTTTCCAGGCCTGGTGCTGATAGCCGGTTCAGAGACCTGACCTGACAAGTTAAAGGGCTGCTATCAGCACCAGCTTTATCATGAGGGGCGTTTGGCCGTTTTGATCTGCAACACGGTTGGTTTAGGAGACGTTACACCTCGGGGACAAGCTTTAGGTTTCCTCAAGAGCTGAAAGAAGAGTTAGTAGCAGACTAAGGGTCTGAAAGCAACATTAGGCCATTTAAGTCTCTTTATTTAATGTCTAAGGTCTCTGAAATCCATGAAATGGACCTTTGGTCACGCCAGCCTTGTGCTAGTATACGTTTAGGGCTATAAAAAAACAAAATATTAAGTGTGTCCAAATTTAAACATATGTTAAATATTCCTGTGATATTTTGATTTGCATGTTCGTAAATTGGAATTATGTAATTTTGGTTTAAAATGGAATTTCATATTTCTTTCTCTTATTCACTTCCCGACAAAGACAAGAAGCCTTTTAATCTCTACTCCAGTGCAAGAACATTAGCTTTGTAATGTTTTATCCATGCTTTATCCATTTTATCTCTCTTGTGTAAAATGTTCCCTCTGTATGCAGCTCACTACAATTTGAAACAGACCAACACCAGTATTCATGAGCTGTACAACCCCAGCAGAAACACGAGTACTTCAAAAATCCATCTTTTTTTCCCCTCGGCCCTCTTGCTCTTGTGTGCCACTTGACCCGTGAACCCTTTTTCCCTTCATCTTGATTTTGTTTTATGTGCTGTGGTAACTCTCTGAAAAGCCCCTTAGATTTCTCTGTTGGCATCCAGTGCTGCTATAGATTGTGAGAACAAGGATGAGGAGATGAATCAGGACTTCAGATGACCGTTGTTTTCCTCTACCCTCACTGAATTATAAAGCATTGCATGGTTTGTGAGTTAGTTCGGCCCATTTCATGTACATTTCCTGTTTACATGCTCCTGTGCTGTTTAGATGTGGGGAGCTGGTGTGGTCGTGTTCATAAATGTGATAAAAGTCATGAAGATATTTTTCCTCAATTTTAAAATTCAGTGGATTAAATCTGTGGGAATCTTAGAGCCCTGTAGCTGTGAGCAGTTATCGCTCAATGAATTTGATATTTTAAACATTTTCGGTACTAGTCATGCTGGGTTGGCTTTCATGTATTTTTCTTTTGGCTTTTGCCATGGGGGTTGTCATATTTTGTTCCACAATGAAAGTTCCCCTTCAACACAAACATTTCTGACTGTGATCACATTTCACACTTGCTCATCAATCAAGAAACGAGCATCTCTTCCCTTTTTTTCTTCTTATTTTGCATAAGAGAAATGCACTAGAAAAACTATGTCCAGTAAATGGCCTTTCCCGAACACGCCCTCCAAATATTTCTAGCCACTTTTAGTTTTTATCTTATTCTCTTTAAGCTCTGCTTTTGAATCTCCAAGAGAACTGTAAAGCACCCCAGCTCCTAGAGGTGAATGTATCTCCTCCTCACTCAGCCCATCTTTTGTTATGAGCAGAAAATATATTCCCCCTCTCCTTAAGGGGCCTTTTGAATAGAATAGGGCAAGGCTTTACTGTTTCCTTGCCTCACACCAAAAGCACCTCTGTTTTGTAAGGGCTTGACATTCAAGACACTTGCTTCCCAAGGGTCGGTTAAAGAGATACATTTGTCGCCATAATAGGTTTACCTTTGAGTCCGTGGAGGCTTTTCTTAATCTCATTTTTCCAGACATTAACCTCAAGGAAGTGGAATAAGGATGTTAGTGGCCATTTTATCCTTCTCAAGCTGTGGTTAGCAATGGATATGTGTACATCTTATTTATTTATTTTTTTACCACCATCCAGTGTTGTATCCTATATATCATAGTAATTTATCAAGACTTTATCTGCTTTGCATATTGGCTGAATTACAAAATAAATAGAGGCTTACAAAGTCTTACAGAACAAAACTTTTCAATAGTAACGTATCAGGGTGGTGCAGAGAGTTGCTCCCTATGAAGAGTGTTCAGTCTTTTCAAATCAGTTACTTGGTTTCATCTCAATATTCTTTCTAAGAAGGCAGCTGCCTATATAGACAGTAGCCTCAGAATGGTTTCTATTGTTTCAGAGAAATTTTTCCAATTGTAAACACATAATAGCACATTGTCAGACAAATAAGTTTGGGTTAACCTAAACGTGTGTCATGCTGGTTTGTTTAGTCCTTGGTTTGTGGTCTTGTATTCTTTCAACATGAGCAAAAATTAACTGGGGGAGAAGAAAAAAACTTTTCAGAGCCTTCGTTGGATTAGCTGCTTTGAGACATGCAAAAAGCCATTCTTAAAACCAAATTGCTGTGCTTGCTGTCATTATCCTGCTGGGCTCTTGAGAGCTTGATTGACAGCTCTTCAGCTGGCACCAGAAGGGCTGACGACGAGTAGCATTTCTGAGGTAATTACAAGGGCCTCATTCAAACAGAGCAGCAGGCTTAATGAAAGACTGCAGGCCTGAGTGGAAGCCCTAGGCCCTGCAGTCTCATTGTGAAACGCCCAACTGGTTCTTTCGGTTCTTCTGTCACTCACACTTGCAATTCAGTGGGCCTTTCTTATTGTCTTGCCAGCATTTCTTAGGTTTTCTAGAGATCTTTGTTTTACACTACAGTTAAACATTTTAGGGTTGGAAAGATTTTTTTAGAATGTTTTTGTAAGAAGCCTCTTGTGCTCCCCAAGGCTGCATTAAAAACATTTTGGACGAAATGTTTTACATTTTAATATATTTTAAAATGTAATTTATTTTCTGTGATAGCAAAGCTGAATTTTCAGCAGTCATTACTCCAGTCTTCAGTGTCACATGACCCTTCAAAAATCATTTCAGAAAGAAACATTTCTTATTATTATTATTATTAATGTTAAAATATTTTTGTGGAAACATTTTGTAACATTAGTGATGAATTAGAAGTTCAAAAGAAGAACATTTAATTGAAATAGAAATCTTTTATAACATTATGCCTCTACTGTCACTTTTGGACAATTTAAGGCATCCTTGCTCAAAATAAGTATTAATTCAAATAAAACAATTACTGACCCCAACCTTTTGAACAGTGTACATTTAGAAAAATTGTGCAAAATCTATACTCTGACAAAACTAGCATGCTCTCTCTTATCATATATCAATGAAATGTCTAATGTGTTTTTTTTTACATTCAGTGATTTTGATATTGCCGTTTTTTTATTTTGCTTTAAAATTTTACATTTATTTTGATTATTTTATTATTTTTTTAAAAATTCCCCCTTTTCCCCCCGCAAATCTGTTAGGTTTTCCAAATAATGTTTTAACAGTTTGCTTTAGGTCAATTGCAACATACTATATATCCTTCTTTACTTTGGAAACTTTATTTTTGTTATTTCATTTTGTTGTCTTTTTATAATATACATATTCATATATTTGGGTGAGATACTGATCAAGGGCCCTACTAGAAAATATACAAGTTTAAGGTGGTCAAGCTGTTTTTTACGATATAGAAGCTAGTTTATTGCTGTTCCAAGGTCAGCCAGATCCCCACCAGTTGGCTAAGCTAGTTTTAGCTGGATTCTCAAACAGAGACATAGAGCAAAGAGGTGCAATCTTACTTTTTTTTTTTTTTCTCTCTCTCTTTCCCTTCGGGTTCTTCCTGCCCAACATGGAAACAGAGGACAGGGTGGAATCACAGATTTCAAAATTCTCTGAAAACTACGTTGAGAGCCCCTCAGTACGAGTCTCATGGGGACACACTCTCTCTCTCACACACACACACACTCTCCTCGCCTTTTCAGATTGTGCAGCGGAGGGTAGAGGGCAGTCACCCCCTTCCAACGCCCCCCCCCCCGAACGCCTCTGAATGAGCCAGAAGAGGAGAAGAAAGAGAGAGCCCTCCATACTGTGTCCTCGGTCACTAATGAGCAAATCAATGAATCTGTCTCATTGAAGGAAGCGGGAGAGAGGGGCACTCACAGGGCTCAGAGGACCAGGCCAGAATGCTCTCTCATATGCATGTACTGCTGCTCATGAATAGAGGCTTTATTTTGACTTAGCACAACAATATCCTGCAGCCCATAGCCCCTCAATGAGGCAGACTCGCATTAATTCAGCTCTCTGACCCACCTGTTTGACTACCAGCATGCTGCTGGCCACGGCTATTTGGTTTTTCATGTGGCTTTTGATCCAATTGTGGTCATGAGTCTAGAATTTGTTTGCGAGTAGAAAAACAACATAACATGTGATGCGATATTGGTAATTTATTAATGTTTGTGTGTACGAATGGGTTTCAGATGCAGCAGATCTCTTTTAAAAACAATATCATGGTAGAATGCACCTGATGGTAAGGAAAATGGGAGTTGGAACGGGTGGGCGTGGCCGTGGGGGTCGCATCGGGGAGTGCGGCCAATCCTCCTCTCTTCTTCTCTCATTCTTATGCTATAGTGAGGCCGGAGGGGAAGGGTGACAGACATTTGTTTTGGGAACATTTTCACGCTTTGGCTCGCTCTGTTGAATAAGAGGGACTGTGGATGTGCTGTGTGTGTGTGAGGATTGGCGGGGGCCGCAGATGGAGAGGGTTCTGTCAAAACCCCAAAAATTTGTAGCAGTTCACGCTTTCATAATGGAGTTAAATGAAGCGAGGAAATGTCCGCCTGGCCGCGGCACAGCACAGTAATGTGGGGTCTGCTCAAAAGTCGAGCCTCTCACACACATACTGAAGAATGTTTGGTGCTCTCAGACATGTTCACACTTACTGTAGTCTAAAATACAATGGAGAAACTCACAGCAAGCAATAATGTAACAGTGCTGCTTGTGTTCTGAACTTTGACTCTGGTATTTCTTATTCATTTAAACTAAAGAGAATGAAAATTGTTTCATCATTTACTCACCGTCATATTATTCCATATTATTACTGTTTTTACTGTATTTTTGAAACAAGTAAATGCAGCTTTGGTAAGCAAAAGAGACTTTAAAAAAATTAATCTCACCGGCCCAAACTTTTGAACGGTGTAGATTGCAAATTGGTAATTAAATGACATAATTTGGGGGAAACTATCTCTTAAAATTTTGGTGTCATCTACCCTTTTTTCATTTTCTCATCCCATTTTTGATCATTACTGTTTTTCCCCCTCGTTATAACAGCTGCTGTCTGATATCATCACATTCTTCAGTTTCTAGATGACTATGACAGCGTGCCAGAGTAGTCAAACTAATAGAGATATTAAGTGATGGACTCCATCTCCATGGCATGTGGTTTAGATACACATTCTTCTCTCTTCTCCTTTTCATTTGTGGTCTTTTCCCTGGTCTCCACTCTTAAGTCCAATAACTCACGTCTTTCGGTTCTTTAAATTGTTAAATCTAGTCCTTTTGCACTGATCTTGTTTTTTGTACAGTCTTAAACTCATTTTGTGATCCGTTGTTTCTGCTATGAGACACTGGGGATTGATCAAGGTGGGAAACAGAGCGTCTGATTTGGCTGAAGTCATGGGAACTGTTGAAGTCTCTCTCTTTTACCTCCAGCACAAACACCCTTCCTCTCTCATTCCTGCCTGGTTGTCTGCCGAGTAATGATGTGTTAAGCCCAGGTTGTGGCTTCGCATGACAAGATAGTGGGGCTTCTCTGTTTAGATGTTTTGAAAACCTTGGCAGTATGTTTCCTAAAGCAGGGCTTTACTGTTTTTATATGTCTCATCTCACAGCTGTTCTTATTGATGGTAGACTATTAATCTTTTTATCAAAGTGTACTATAATCTAAAACTGGTTTTTAGCGGGTGGGCAGGTCATTTAAAAAAAACATTTCCATTATCTTAAAACAAAAGAAAAAATTTTAATGAATACAATTTTTTTTATATATATCTATATTTTCTTTATTGTTGGTTTGTACTGACGTTTGGTTGTTTTTTTTTATACACCAATAAAAATAAAAAAAATTTGTTTTATATTAATAATTAATTTATGTATTAAATACATTAAAAATTGTATACATTGTGTTCGGTTGGCTTGCTATTGTTTTTGTAAACGGAAGAATAGTATTATATTATAAAAATGCACAATGGTAGAATTTTCAATAGTGGTCTGACTTTTGGACCCCACTATGTGTATGAAAAAGTGACCCAAAGCTGGCTTATTTCTTCTCCAAGACTGATCTTGGAACAAACCATTTGCAGTGATCCAGTGTATGAGACTGTAGAAAGGACTGATTGGGTCAGTTCACTGCTGCTTTCATGAGAGATCGCTCTCTCGCGTGTAATTTCAAGCACTGAGAGGCCCCACAGAAAACAACAGCCATCGATCAACCTAAATTAAAATCCGCTAGGAGCAGAGTTAAGCGCACACAAAGTGGGGAATATATGATTAATGATGGTATATCTATTTACCTTTAGTCAACATTAGGTTGTGAAGATTATCAATAGGGCCGGTCACGCCTTTAATGTGTTACCATTTCTTTAGGACAACTGGGAAGCAGATTCCCCGCCCCCCCCCCCCCCCAACCCCCCCCCCCCCCCCCCCCCCCCCCCCCCCCCCCCCCTTTTTTCTTTCTTTTTTTTTTTCAGGGCATCTCATTAAAGGTACTAAAGACTGGTTTTGTTTCTTGTTTTTGAATGATAATTTAATTTCATGTAATAGTTTAATTGTATTTTATATTTATAAATTTAAATTAAATTATTATTATTAATATATTTCAAGGTTTATTTAATAATGTGTTTTACTTAATGGGGTCAAATGTTAAATTCCATTTTATATATTCGCATGGATGAGTCGTTTACCATTCCGTTGTCTTTTGTCTTTCAGATCTGGTTTGCATTTGTGAATGGCTTCTCCGGTCAGATTCTGTTCGAGCGCTGGTGCATCGGCCTGTACAACGTGGTAAGAGTGTTTGCATTCACACATCTGTCTGGGTGTGATTTACTCTCCCCTCTTCATTACTTTGAGAGGGAATGTGTTAAAACGCCTCCCCTGTCGCGCTCAGGCAAGAAACTCATTAGCCGCGGCACCCCAGACGGCTCCTTTACTGCAACCCGTGTCAGCGCCATCCTGAAAAATCTCCCTCTTATTTATGACTGCTTGTCAAGTCCTTATTCCCTCCGTGCCCAGAACTATGTCCTGAATGTGCTGCAACAACAGACGCTCATGCCCCAAAGAGCTGCATTAAACAGGTCAGCGGTGGATGATAAAGGAACAGGTTGAATCCAGACACATTTAAATACACACACATGGCCGTTTGGGTGGAGTCCTGTGAACTGGGCTGCCTTAGGGCTTGGTGATAGGAATTGATGCTGTTAATTAACATGTTTTCAACAGGAAGGAAAGTTATTCAGGAAAAAAATGCTCCGGGTGGAGTACGTTTTTCCATTTTGCATTAACAACTTAGGAACTTAGGCAGTAGGAAAAATGACCGAGCCACCCAACTCGCTGATTGTCCCAAGAAATTATATCTTTACGCCTGAACAAAGAATAAAAATTTGAACACTGCTTCCCATCGGCCCTGTATAATGGATAATTGGCATTGTGAGGCCAGTAATATCTTGGCCTGGCGCATTCTCTCTTTATCTGAGAGAGGAGGAATTCCATCGCGTCAGAGGGGGTCCATTGGATGCAAAAAAAGGCTGAAACCACCCCTGAATGGAAAAGCCCAGGTGACTGTGTCAGCCACAGCCAGGCAACTTCAGCTGGGCCTGTGAGAGACACTTATGGCTGACCCCGCAACCCTCTCTGGACCATAATACCACCCCTCTCGCTTTCAACAGCTGCTGCACAAAGAAACGTTAGAGCACATTTGGAATGATTTTTGCAAACGGAGGGAGAGTGCAAATATGATAAATGCTAGATAGTTTCATGCTCATTGAGCTGCACCAAGCAAGCAAATGAAAAGAGCAGACAAGGGGGAACACATCTGCTGCTCAGGCTAGGAAATAGTTCTCTTTAGAATGCTTTGTATTTTTAGGTATTGATTCTGCATTTATTTGTTTTATTTAACAGTTTATCGTCTCAGTTCATCACAAAGTAGTTTCTGTAATGAGGACTAGGATAATATCTTGGAATAATATCCTAAGATAATATCTTTGGGAAAGACATTGCAGTGGGTCCCTAATATCTATTTGTATTATAAATTATATTATCTGCATAACAGTTTGCCTTTCAGTTTAATTATCTGAGATTTATTTTTTTTTTTTCGTTTGTATGTTTATTCAGCTCTTCACTGCTTTGCCTCCTCTGACTCTGGGCATCTTCGAACGCTCCTGCAGGAAAGAGAACATGCTTAAATACCCTGAACTCTACAAAACCTCCCAGAATGCAATGGGCTTCAACACCAAGGTAAATACACTCAAACATGCAGTATAAATCTAAGTTTAGCTGAATCTCCATCAGTGTTTACACTGATGAAATGAACAGCCCACTGATTAAGGAGTGATGTAAATAGCAGATGAAACACATATTTATAATCTGAAAAAATCTTAAAATGTATGCCATAAGGTAATGAATCTCTTGTAGATAAATGTATAGATAATAAACTAGTGATTTAGTGATTTTTCGTTGATGATGATGATGATGATGACGACCCTGTAGACAGGTCATGCTGAGTACACTTTTCTGACCTGTTTGGTGAACAGTTTGGCACCCAGGCTGAAAACTCCACTAAACAAACAGATCTTGTTACGACTTTCTACACCGTAAAAATGCAGGTCAACAGCAGTACCTTGCTGGTTTAGCCATCCATTAAACTGTCCCTCTCTGTCAGCCTTTCTGCTTATCTGAGATGTCTTTTGAGTGTTCATCTCCCTTTTTAGAAGGTCATAAACTATTCCAGGCCAGTATGAATGTGAAGCTTTGTCCACAATGTCTGATAGGTATACGTATAAAGACACTCCTAATTTAGTCTTTCAAAATTGTATATATAAACTCAAAATTGTGCACGCAGATTCTATAATATATGACTGTATATGAAAATAAGTTTTTGACTTTGACTTTCCTACTTTTTGTATGTACATTTACTTGGTCTTTAAAGCATTATTTAAAATAATGTTTGTTAATGTTATTTTAATAAAAGTTATAATCAAGTTTATCTTTAATCTTAAGGGCATTTAACCAGATTTCAGATCCCCATGATGCTAGAAATGTCCTAGTAAAATTATAATAGATGTTCTTTATGCAACTCCTTCACTTTCAGACCTTAATAGTGTTAGTGTCTATGTAGGACAAGCATATTTCCATCCTCTCTTGGTGTCTGTGACTGCTGGCTTTGTATCTCTTTGTGTTAATAAAGCTGTCTGGTCTCCAGCTCCGGCGTGTCTGCGCTGGTGTCACCTCACGGCCCTGCTCCATAGGCGTGGAGACCCATTTACCACCACACTGACACAGATTACAGACAACACAACCCCTGGGGTCAGGAGAGAAAGAGAGGGAAAGACCGATTTACTGGCCATTTGTAACACAAACACCATAATTTTGTGTTCAAACGTGTTCAATGAAAAAAAAAAAAGGATTAATCAATAACAGAACCGTTTCTTGTTGGAAAAGGGTGAATTGTATATATTAGATATATCGTAACGTGCTTTCTGTTATTTTTCTGTAATGAAATGATGAGAATGATAGATTTGCATGGAAACAAGGAAGCAAAGACGGAGTTAGTGGATGTATAGAGGAAAGTAATGAGATCGTCTGTGGAATAGCGTTGTCCACAGGGTGGGTTGGTGGGTGGTGGTGTTAAGTGCGAAAGATGTGGCTTGTTTCATACCTCTCTAGAATAGCAGTGTCTGATATATAAACTAATTGTACAAAAACATTTTTATTGAATCAATTAAACCAGTTCACAAAACTGGTCTAAACTATTTACCTATACAATCAGACGGGGGTGAATGGTCAGAGAAGTATTATTTGTACTAATAAAAAATTATGGTTAAGGAGTGGGTTGGTTGACAGGGCATTTCTATATGGTATCAAGGTGTTCTAAGTGTTATTCAGCACATTGCTGTGTGGTTGCTATGATGTTCTGCTAACTTGTGTATGTCATAGACTGAATTCTGTTATTTTCTCTATAATGGAGTAGCGAGGACAAAAGGTTTGCTTGGAAAAAAGAGGCAATGACAGAGTTTTTAGATGTTTAGTAGAAAATGCTGGATTCATTCGTTGAATAACAATGTCTGATTTGTGAACCAACTGTTCTTTTGAGTCAGATCTTTATGACTCATTCACAAAAACAGTCTAAAATATTGTTACAAATACTACTACGTGACATTTCTGAGATCTGCCTTAGTTGTTAGTATTGTTTAAAGTGTAAAAATATAAAATATGTTAGTGTTCAAGAATATACATATATATATATATATGTATATAGTGAAGTGTTCATATAGATGTTATTGGAGACATTAATGACTTTTTATTTGCTGATTGGACCAGCTGTGCATGTGCTACGTCCCTGTTTCAGACTTATAGACGTCATCTCTGTACAGAACAGACACTTTATTTGTAAATAAAGTCTGTGGAAGCAGAGAGTGAAAGATCATGCAATAGATCGGGGAGAAACAAAGAGTGTGAAATATTTAGGTCTTTACCCACCATGTCCCCTTTCACATTTAATTACATTGCTTTGACACTAAAGTCTCCCTAATAATGAGAAAGCCCCGAGTAGACACCAGGATAGTGGTTATTACACTCATTCAACACACTGCAGCCTCTATCCCTCCCTTTTTCTGCCTCTTTTTCTCTTTTATTCTGTCCCTTTCTGGCTTTATTTGTAGCCCAACATAGTTGGAGAAGGCTTATTAGAGCGTCTGGCAATAGTTGGCACAAAATAATGTTTATCCTTTCATGCTAGTTTAAGCAATTAAGCTGTCACACAGAATGCACTGCTTTGCTTCAGGCAGGACAGACGGCCATTCACACCTACATTCTTAGCAACCTGCTTAGAAACGGAGGAGTTTGGGGCCTCCCTGTGACAAATGATTATGAACATTTATTGATTTCATTAGCATTCATTGCAGGACTGTGCGTGTAAAGCACCGGGCGAGGGTGAGAACAGGTTATTTCTTTACGCAGGTTTCCCAAGTGCCATGTACAGGTTTCACATGACACTTGGATCATGTTTTGTTTTGGGTGGTTGCCAGGGCATTGCAATGTGGTTGCTAGAGTCTTCTAAGTGTTTTAATGTGTAGCTATGCAGTTGCTGGGATGTTCTGGATGGTTGAAGTGCAATCACTGCAGATGGATTAATGCATATAGCTTAGTACAGGATGGGTTATGAACATTTTTATTTTAAGTATGAACTTAGCAAACACCAACGTGCTCGCTAAAAAAAAAAAAAAAGGGTCCCAAAGACTATATCGGGTGTGTGTCATAAGTTGGGCGCGCGGGTTCGTGGCGGTGATGTTTTGTGGGGGTTTTAGGATGAGCCGACTGGCTGGTGGTCCGGACCGCTGAGCTTTGGGGTTATTGGCTGTGCCGAGGTACAGTACTAAGATAATATTTGGGACAAGAAGGGTCAGGCCAGAAAGCTGAGAGGTGTCGTACAGGCCTCTGTTACGGCCCGGACACGGAACAATGCAACTCAGGATATTCAACCTCTTTTCCTCTCAGAGAACTCCTCTCATAAAATTCTCGCATCCGTCCGCATCCCCCTCAAGAGGTTTCATGACCACCACACTGTTGGATTTGGAAAGTTAGATTCATTTTTGGGGTCAGTAAGATTTTTTTTACAGGTGTTAACTAAATTAATACATTTTATCCATAGTTATGCATACAAATCATGGTAGTCAAAAGGAGCCACTGGGGAAGACGTGGAGTGATGGCTACTAAAAAATACAGCTCTGCCATCACAGGAATAAATTACTTTTTAAAATATATCAAACAGTTTTAAAACCGTTTTAAATTGTAATAATATTTCACTGTAATTTTTGATCAAATGCAGCCTTGGTAGCATAAGAGACTTGCTGACCCCAAATTTTGAAGGGAAGTGTGTGTGATATTTTATTCATTTGCATGACTTGCAAGCATTCCCATACGTCCACACCATTGTTTATTTGTACAACATTTGTTGTAAAATACATATTTTATTACATTTTAAAATGACTTTAAAAGGAAATCAGTTTGTGTTGGTAATGGAATAAAGAATTTGTCTTTTTCCTCACATGGAACTATATTGTGAAGTTATTGCCATAAAGTCCTTATTGATAGAAATAATACAGTGTTTGAGCGAAATTAGCATAGAAGCTGACAGTTACATTTTTGGGTGATCTATTCCTTAAGCTTTTGACCAGTTTGAATTGAAGCCCTCATTAAAAAGAACCCGTTTCATCTCACAAATGGACCTCTCTAGCAGACACTCCAAATCTGGTTCATTCCAGTACCATCAATTGTTGCATCGGAAAGACAAATATAATAAGTATTTTATTTTAGTGAAGTCCGTAAACCAATAAATGGGTATTGTATGACATTTTAAGGTGAGGGCTTATTTGACATGTCGCTCTAGCTCCAGTAATTATTCTGTTCTTTCCTTATAAAGTGTCATAAATCCTGTGTTCTGTGGTGCATGAACCATCATCAGACCTGTGTCTTTGCAGGTGAAAAGATCAACACGCAGAAAGACAAATGGGGTTTGTAATCAGGACCTTTGAGACTCGTCCATTATTGGTTTGATCTGGCCATTGTCCACTAAAATGCATTAAGGTCAATTCAAAACAAGCTTTTTGGAGGATGCATTGTTAAAGTGGCAACGCCACCAGTGCCTTTAGTCCTACAATTCACACACGCACGCTTCAAAGACTTTTTTGTCCGACACTGGGTAATTAGCATCGCAGATCTTTCACATCGCATCCCAAATCGAACCGGGATCCACTGAGTACGCGACAAGTCCTCAGTACATCTTAAGTTCTAGAACTTTATACATGTGTTTGGGATGTTCACGCAACTAACGGTCGCGAAAGTGCCAACTATGTGGGGACATTCAACATGAGGCAAACTCACTGTCAGGCAAAGAAAGCAGGATGGCAGAAAAGCGACCCCGTACACCTGCTGCATCTCTCATATCGTTTGCACGCCTCCACTCGTCCCTCTTATCTGCCTCTCCATTTCGTCCCTCACTCACAGGATAACAAGTGTTCTGTCAGAGCTCAGTCGGTGCGCCATTCGTACAGGGGAGGCGCTGACAAACCTTCCACCTTCCCTAAGCGCTGAAGACACCACAAAGGCCCGGTGTCCATGAGCATGGTCCACCGCATGGGTTTCTAGAGCGCGGTGGCCATTCTGTCTTTGCTGAGTCCATGCCTCCCTTCTCCTCTTTTTTTTCCTCACTCTGCTGCAGGTCTTCTGGGCCATTGTCTGACGGCCTTTTTGTTCACTCCGTCACCCGATTCTGTTTCCCCCTCAGGCCTTCCACACGGTAAACACATCAGACACCAGCCTCTCATACACTCACTAGTTTAGTGTTTTTTCTATTTTTTTTTTTTATTTTATTTAAGGTCAGTGGGTGTCATATTGAGAAGACTTGTCCCTACTCTCGGCCCTTCAGCTATAATTGCTTCTTCTCATTGGCCACCGCGTATCTGACCATAGATCAAGATCAGCTCATATACACAAAAGCACACACTCGCTTTTTGTCATTTATGCCACTACTCATTAAAAGCAATAGTCATCATGCAAATCCAGGACAAACATTTGTCATAACATCATGATTTGTAGCCGTTCCAAGCCGGTGACTGACTTTCTGAAACCCAACCATTAAAGACAACAAAAAGCAGAAGTGTGGAAAATCACAGCTTGACTAATAATGTACTAGCATCACTCCTCTCGAAACAAACTTCTTAATCCATAAAAACTGTACATAATCAAAGGGAACTGATAGACGAATTGGAGACTGCAAGCTTCACAAATGTGGGGATGCGACGTAACAATTACGTCATAAACCGAGGCTATAGCTATTACATTAAGACAATCAATATTCCAAATCTTAAGACATATGATTTCTTTGTGTGACAAAATGGGCCTAATTTTAATTTAATATTTTAAAAAATTATTGGTTTACTGATAATCTTTCACTGATAATCTTTGTGAACAGATTATTCAGATTTAGTGAGTTAAACTTTTTGAATGTGATCCACTGATTCATTTAAAGATTCAGCTCATAATGACTCACTCACAAATCACTGTTTCTCTCATGAACATGTCATGGAGAGCTAAAACAGCCAATTTTAGTCAATAACTAACAATTTTGACCTTTTCTTTTTTTATAATTTCGAAGCTTTACAGTAAATAATGACAGCATTCCTTTTGGTATAATTTAGTAAATTGCTCTATGGTCTATACATTGCTATTTTACATGTATTCATAAGTGTAAGCATGTACAAAGGAGTGTGTAAAGCATGTGAACAGATTTTGTGTGTGTGTGTGTGTGTGTGTGTGTGTCAGCACAATTATCTGGCTGACTGCAGGACCACACAGTCAGAATCAGACCTGCTTTTTAAACAAAGCACTGGAGACTGTCTGACTGACAGCCTGTCAGCACCACACACACACACACACACACACACTCACTGAAACACACATACCTTCCTGATTCCACATGTGGTGTCCGTTGTGTTTCACTGTGCCAGAGCGCTGATGGTTTTGGATCATCCGCTCTCACTTACAATTGGAGAATGACAAATACTCCACTAAACCACACTGCCATGTGTGCACTTTTGTGAGTGGCTTTTCCAGATTTTACCATTTAATTGAAGATGTTTGCTGAAGCAATTAGCACAAGCCAATAGCTATCATGCTGAAAAGTCAAGAAAACCCAGATTGTCTCTACGGTCAATTAATCCTCAATGATTTGGGGAGATCTCTTTTCCAAACCTCTCTGTACAGCTGTCAACAGCTCTTTTTACACCCACTGTTACTTTTTATGCACATGACCATTGGAGCACAGGTGTGTCATAAGAAGAGGATAAGTTTGTTGCAAGTTTGTTGATTCAGATTAAATGGGCATAAATGCTATTTTGGCTTTTGGCCACTTTCTTGAGGAAGGGAAATGGGGAGAAAGGGTATAAATCCGTAAAGAGGTCCGATGCAAACTTGCATGACCCACATGAGCACCACAGCTCCACTAGGCCATGGCTCTGACCCTAACAGGACATCCTAGGGAATGTTTTTTACAACACTTTTTACATTTAAATTCTGTCAAAGACTGAAGAATATCTTGAAAACAATTCTATTCAATACAGGTTACGCTCTGTCAATAGCATTTGTCTTAAGTCGCTGGGGTATATTTGTAGCAATAGCCAAAAATACATTGTATGGGTCAAAATTATTGATTTTTCTTTTATGCCAAGAATCATTAGGATATTAAAGGGGTCCTATTATGCTCTTTTAGAAAGTCTTGATTTTGTTTTGGGGGTGTACTAGAACATGCTCTCATGCTTGATGGTTCAAAAAACACATTATTTTTCACATATTTTACATTATTAAAATACCTTTCTACCCATCCTGGCACAAACGGCTCGATTAGTTCCGGCTTTGATGAAGGTCCGCCTTCCGAAAAACAAAATGTGTTGTGATTGGTTAGCTGTCCCAGTGCGTTGTGATTGGCGAACAGCTTAGACGGTGTTTTAGTACTGCCATGCCCCTTGCTCCGTCTTTCAACAAAAGCTTTTGGCGAATCCGGCCTGTACTCACTGCGTGGGTGGAAAGCTGTCCTCAGTAAAATGCGCAGCACACAATAGCAAATTGGGGTTATAATGCTCAGGAACAGAGTTAAAATATAAATTTCAACCACTGTTTCATGACATCATCCGCTTTCGGAAGCCCAAACAAAGCCGTTTGGGCACGGAGGTGAAAAAAACGGGTTTCTGGCCGTCAGCAGAAGAGAAGCGCAGCGTCGCGCCACGTCTTTAAAATTCAAATACATTATTTTCTATTAGTGTAGGCACACCGGCGGTGCTGTTCTGCGTCTGTCCGCGGCGCACAGCTACGTCGTGTTATACTTTTAAGAATTGTTCTAGACATGCCGAAAATTTTAAGCTACAGCACAGCAGCTCTTCTTCTTGGTTTTCTCTGATGCACTAACTCTGCAGCAGCACTTCTTCGTCGTCGTCTCGTCTGATGCACTCACTCAACCAAGCGTTCTAACCACAACCTCGCCCCTCCCCACCCCCCAACCATTCGAATTTCTGTAGGTGGGAATTATTTTTAATGATATTCTAATGGGCCGCTTTGTGATATCACAAAGCCCGGAAAACAAATGCTGTAGTTCGTTGTAGTTCTTGAAAAGGGATTTTTAAAAACGAAATATCTCCCTTTAGAGTGGACTTTGAGATTTGTAACTTTCTAGATCTTTTATGCCCAAACATACACACTACACACGACTAAAATTAAAAAAGTGAAAAAGCATAATAGGACCCCTTTAAGTAAAGATCATGTTCCATGAAGATATTTAGTAAATTTCCTACTGTAAATATATTAAAACTTAATTTTTGATTACTAATATGCATTGCTAAGAACTTCATTTGAACAACTTTAAAGGCGATTTTCTCAATATTTAGATTTTTTTTTGCGCCGGAAAATTCCAAATTTTCAAATAGTTGTATCTCGGCCAAATGTCCTTTCCTAACAAACCATACATCAATGGAAAGCGTATTTATTCAGCTTTCAGTTAATGTATAAATCTCAAATTCTGAAAAATGTACCCTTATGACTGGTTTTGTGGTCCAGGGTCACATTTGTGGAATAATATTTTTGACTTAATACCTAATTTTTTTCCTCTAATGTTAAAAACCCTGATTCTAAATCATATTAAGTCTAAATTAATTTTCACCACCATGTATGTAAACAGTCCTTTTCTGGTAATCTTGTCTGTTGAAATGTGAGCATTAGAGCCCTCTTGAGCTCAACAACTTAACGGAGTATCTAGCACTGTCCCACTGACCTGTGTTTGTATGTACATGTGTGTGTTAGCATGTGATCCTTCACGCTAAAAGCCTTCTTGTTGATTCTCCTCACAGATACTGTCTTTGGAAACGGAAAGACACCAGACTATCTCCTCTTAGGCAACATGGTTTATACAGTAAGTGCATTTGGGTCCTCAGATCCTCACAAAGTGTCTCTGTGTCCTCCCCGTCGCCTGACACTTTGTCCCGGTTGTCTTGCTGTGAAATGTTCCTTCTGTGCCGAGTCTGGCCTCACTGAGGATTTTCGCTGCCTTTTTTGCCGACTTTTTATGCACTGAAATGAAAATGAAGCTGATCTGCTCTATTTCAAACTGTACTTCAACCAGAAACTGTTTGGAAGTTCCTGTGTGCTGACTGTCTCTCATTAGATCTTACGTCTTTACAATCTAATCTGTTTATGTATACATGCAACCTCAGATAAGAACCGGTCTCTCTCTCACAGTTTGTGGTGATCACAGTGTGTCTGAAGGCTGGGCTGGAGACATCGTCCTGGACCATGGTGAGCATTTGGAAGACTCTTTCCATCCCTCTCTCTCTTTTCTCTCCTATTTCACTGTGTCCTCCCCATTTCCTTTGAATTTATTGTCCCTCTATCAGTAGAAACACGCTCCTCCACCCCTCTCACTCCTCTCACTTACCCTTTTCTTCTGCCGCTGATGTCATGGAAAAGTTCTGAGCATTCAAAAATTATGTCATGGTTGCATTGCTAATCAAAGCATTTATTCACAAATGCAATTAGTGCAGTGTTGCTTAAATTTTATTACTATTAGAAATTGTATTGCTATTATGGTGCTTGCTAGGCAATGCTCAGCATTTAAAATGTAATCAACAGTTACGATGTCATTGTAATTTGGTCAAAATGCAGTAAAAATAGTAATATTGTGAATTTGAAATAATTTTTTAATTGAATTGATTTTTTGAATAAATATTGAATTTAAAATAATTTTTTGAATTGTTTTCTCTTTGAAGTTTGAATTTTTAAATGTAGTAATTTAGAAGTCTGGGGTCATGACTGCTAAAAATTCAGCTTTGCCATTACAGGAATAAATTACAATTTAAAATGTATTCAAACGGAAAACACTTCTTTTAAATTGTAATAAAAGTTCACACTATTACTGTATTTTTAATCAAATAAATGGCGCCTTGGTGAGCATAAGAAATTTCTTTCAAAATCATTCAAATCTTAATACCAAACGTTTGACTATTTTTGTGTGTGTGTGTGTGTGTGTGTGGTGGGTCGTGTGTGATGTGGGTTGTGTTGTTGTGTAGTGTGTGTGTGTGTGTCCGTGGTGTGTGTGTTTGTGCACGTTTTTGTGATAAATGAGGACATAAATTTGTGTAATGACAAGGGTATGACATGGGTATTACAAGGAGAAGGTGACTTTTCAGGACATTACCCCATGTCCCCACATTTCAAAACGCTTAAAAATCACACAGAATGGAGTGTATTGAAAATCTGAAATAGCACAAAGTCTCCTGTAAGGGGTAGGTTTAGGGGTAGGGTTGGTGTAGGGCAATAGAATATACGGTCTGTACAGTATAAAAACCATTACGCCTATGGGATGTCCCCACTTTTCACAAAAACAAACCTGTGTGCGTGTGTGTGTGTGTACTACTATATATGTATGCCATAAAAAAAATGTTAAATGCATACATGTTAAAAATTCCGTCTTTTTCACTGCACTCTATTTTTGCAAGTGTAATTTTCACAAAATCACACAATGTTTGTGTGGTTTTGGAGCATTCACATGTGGTTCCAATGTTTCACATGTGCAAATTTCAAGCCTCAAATGCTTGATGTGATTAAACAAAAACACATGTGTGTAACATGCTCCCATATGTGCACATTTGTGATTTAGCATGTGTTCATGTAAAATTCATGTGTGTTAAGGGTTGTTATGTATGTCACTAGTTTAAAATTATAATAATAAATAATACGTCTTTCAGATGAGGTTTTCTGCTGTTTGAGTGTCAGAGTGCCAGTATTATCAGCAGAATGACGTATCTCCTCAACTCACTGTGTGTTTTCTCTAATCTTTTTTGGCTTATAGTTCAGTCACATTGCCATCTGGGGCAGCATTGGATTGTGGATAGTCTTCTTTGGCATCTACTCCTCACTATGGCCTCTGATTCCTCTGGCCCCGGATATGTCAGGAGAGGTAAAACATACAGCACAAACATGCTTATTTACACTACTGGTTTTTGCTGTTTTTTTTTTAAGAATGTTAAATTTATAAGAAGTGAGAGCAGAGACATTTATAATGTTACAAAAAATTTTCTTTCTGTCTTAACTTACTTTCTATCATAACTTTCTTTCTAACAAGAATCCTGAAAAAAATGTATCACGGTTTACACCAAAATAATAAGCTGCAGAACAGTTTTCAACACTGATAATAAAAAGAAATGATGTTGTTGTTGTTTTGAGCACTAAATCAGCATGTTAGTCTATGTTCACACTCTCAGTGTTTGGGATTGACAGACCCGTTTACTTGCAGGGCTCAAAATGACCTATTCACAAAGCAGCTTACAGTAGCTGCTCAAATACTGTCTTTATGAACATGCAACAGGAGTCAATCTCATTCTGTTCATGTCTGTCACCTGTAACCGTAGCGACAGTGACTAAAGTAAAATCAAAGATGGTGATGTTCATAAAACAAAAGTCCAATCAATGTGTGCGTTTATCAACCGAATCTTCATAAACCAACAGCAGTTTTTATTCCCGAATGAGAGTGGAAAATTTGTCATGCACAAACCACATTTGAAAACCCATAACATTCCCTTGACATGCCTATGTGCGACACAGAGTGACTCTCTTGTATACTGTATTCTGCTGCAGTGTGAACATGGCCTTAGAGTGATATTTCTGAAGAATAATGTGACACTGAAGATTGGAGTAATGGCTGCTGGAAATTCAGCTTTGCCATCACAGGAATAAACTCTCTTTATTTTAGCAAATTTGCCTCAAACTATACTAAGCTAAAAACACACACATAGCCCATCCTTATCCTTGGGGCTCTGGATGTGTCCGGTGATATAAAATACACACAGACCACCCTTTTTCTTGCCTGGGGCTCTACGCTATCTATTCCATAATCTGAGCATTAAGAGTTTGTGTGTGTTCATTAGGGTGAGTATGGGGCTGGAAACTCTACACCTCCATAAGGCCTCGGGGCACCACAGGTCTCTGCTCTTTTCTCACCTCATAATCTCCTAATGAGGCATAATAGGCCCTATTTGTGTCACCTGTGAGGAAGAGCAGTTTAAAAACATCTACAACTGCTTGTGTGAGCAGAGAGTTCAGAAGCCCTGGGGTCTAGACAGAATATGTGTGTGTTTATAATAGTTTTGTATAGTTTTCATTCAAAGGGAAGTAAGGAATAATTGACGACGGACCGTTGAATTATTAGAAAAATAATGCATACCCGAGGTGGTGATGCGGCCGCGAAGCAGTGGTCGTTACAGTTGAGTGTGCATTATTTTTTAATAATTCAACGGCCCGGAGTCAATTATTCCGCTTGTACTATGGTTACCACACCTCAAGACATGGATCAGATGATATATTTAAAGGGATTTGTCCGGTTTTTGTGCTTAAATCGCTATTGTGAGTAGGATTATTTCTTCCGCATCTCATCCAAAGCCTCTTTTGCTAGTTCCAAAACATCATTTTAAAGCTGGTAATGGAGGCTTGAACCGTTGATAGCATTCTAATGCAGTTATTAAAAGTTATTAGAAAGAGATGAGAGGAGAGAGACACACACAGAGAAAGAGAGAGAGAGAGAGAGAGAGCTTGTGTGAATTAGGCTACCTCTGTGCGTCCCTCAACAAGGTTCTGCAGCAGCGTCTCTAAACAGCGCTGTTATTACCTCGCTAGTGAGAAATGTCATGTGTAGCCTTTAAGTTGCTACACTATATAGGCTAACTGATAAAATCATCAGGGCAGTGCTGACAACACCTATTTGTGCAAACTGTGTGACCATAGTGTGCGTGTGCGAGCACGTTTGATTGCAGTCATTCCTGTGTGCTGTAATACAGTGGGGGAAAAAGTATTTAGTCAGCCACCAATTGTGCAAGTTCTCCCACTTAAAAAGATGAGAGGGGCCTGTAATTTTCATCATAGGTATACCTCAACTATGAGAGAAGAAATGAGAAGAAAAAAATCCAGAAAATCACATTGTAGGATTTTTTAAAGAATTAATTGGTAAATTCATCTGTAAAATAAGTATTTGGTCACCTAAAAACAAGCAAGATTTCTGGCTCTCACAGACCTGTAACTTCTTCTTTTTAGAGGCTCCTCTGTCCTCCACTCGTTTCCTGTATTAATGGCATCCGTTTGAATTCGTTATCAGTATAAAAGACACCTGTCCACAACCTCAAACAGTCACACTCCAAACTCCACCATGGCCAAGACCAAAGAGCTGTCAAAGGACACCAGAAACAAAATTGTAGACCTGCACCAGGCTGGGAAGACTGATTCTGCAATAGGTAAGCAGCTTGGTGTTAAGAAATCAACTGTGGGAGCAATTATAGAAAATGGAAGACATACAAGACCACTGATAATCTCCCTCGATCTGGGTCTCCACGCAAGATCTCACCCCGTGGGGTCCAAATGATCACAAGAACTTTGAGCAAAAATCCCAGAACCACACGGGGGACCTAGTGATGACCAGCAGAGAGCTGGGACCAAAGTAACAAAGGCTACCATCAGTAACACACTGCGCCGCCAGGGACTCAAATCCTGCAGTGTCAGACGTGTCCCCCTGCTTAAGCCAGTACATGTCCAGGCCCGTCTGAAGTTTGCTAGAGAGCATTTGGATGATCCAGAAGAGGATTGGGAGAATGTCATATGGTCAGATGAAACCAAAATAGAACTTTTTGGTAAAACATCAACTTGTCGTGTTTGGAGGAGAAAATGCTGAGTTGCATCCAAAGAACACATACCTACTGTGAAGCATGGGGGTGGAAACTTCATGCTTTGGGGCTGTTTTTCTGCAATGGGACCAGGACGACTGATCCGTGTAATGAATGAATGGGGCCATGTATCGTGAGATTTTGAGTGAAAACCTCCTTCCATCAGCAAGGGCATTGAAGATGAAACGTGGCTGGGTCTTTCAGCATGACAATGATCCCAAACACACCGCCCAGGCAACGAAGGAGTGGCTTCGTTAGAAGCATTTCAAGGTCCTGGAGTGGCCTAGCCAGTCTCCAGATCTCAACCCCATAGAAAATTTTTGGAGGGAGTTGAAAATCCGTGTTTGCCCAGCGACAGCCCCAAAACATTACTGCTCTAGAGGAGATCTGCATGGAGGAATGGGCCAAAATACCAGCAACAGTGTGTGAAAACCTTGTGAAGACTTACAGAAAACGTTGACCTCTGTCATTGCCAACAAAGGGTATATAACAAAGTATTGAGATGAAATTTTGTTATTGACCAAATACTTATTTTCCACCATAATTTGCAAATAAATTCTTTAAAAATCCTACAATGTTATTTTCTGGATTTTTTTTTCTCATTTTGTCTCTCATAGTTGAGGTATACCTATGATGAAAATTACAGGCCTCTCTCATCTTTTTAAGTGGGAGAACTTGCACAATTGGTGGTTGACTAAATACTTTTTTTCCCCACTGTAGGTACTGTATGTTTAATTTCCGTTATTACAGTAAACTATATGAAGTGATATGGAAGTGTAATGCGGTCAAGAGAGCTGCCTGGAACTACGTTCGCCGTGCGTTTCCCTGAAAATAATTGCACACCTCAGAACATTCGTCAACCAATCAGATTCAAGCATTCAACGGCCCCGTAGTATAATACAAGTTAATTTTATTTTTGCTATTTATTGATATACTGTCTGTACACCAATATGAGAATGCTCTGTTCGCATACTTTGTTGGCGTTGTCTAAATACTCTCAAATGCATCCAAGGTTTTTATCCCATCATCTGGCGTTGTGTAACAGTAGCCACTTCCTCTCATGTGTGTCCTTCACACCCGGCCTGAGTGGCCAATCAAGTGGGCTCTTTTATCAGCTCTTTCCCTCTACATGTAGGGTAGTAGAGTAGATCAAACCCCAGAGGCTCAGGGTTACCCAAAGCCGAGGGGAACCATAGCCAACGGCACTACATCAGAGGAGAGGGCGACGCCTGAGAGAAAGCACACCTGAACACACTTCTGGGCCACTTCACACTGATCTCTGACTGCTGCCGCAGCTGCCTGAAGCGCTGAGAAAGGGGAAAAAGATTATGATGAAAAGAGTTAAAAGACATGCCACACCATTAAATCTGTTTAGTTGAATTGTTATTCTAACATATCACACTTACAGGAATGAATCGTTATTTTGACATTTTCATGGTACTCGCAAGTATGGAGATAGAATTGTTGCATAATTCCAAATAAATAGATTATGATCCACAAATAAATGTAAAGAGATTACCAAAAATGTATGATAAAATATATGAGCAGCTATGTGGATTTATAATGCTTTGTATAAAGCATTATAAATAATATTTTCAAACATTAAGTTATTGCCATTGTTTGGAAAGGAAAAAATATACGTGGGTTCTTTTTTAAATGTGGTGCAGGTGTGTTGAATATAAATGCAAGACGAGATATTTATTGGTTAAAACACTTGATCAAGCAAACAATATTTCATATGTATCAGACTTACTAGTTTTGATTGTAAAAGTTACTTGACAGCATCCAAAGTAAATGCATGTTATTTTATTTACATTGTCCACTCACAAATCCCCGGTACACGCTGCAGTGATGCTGAGGCTGGTACCCAGATGGTCATTTGGGCCCATTTTTGTACGTGTTGTTATGCCTATTTGTCACCACGATTGTGCTTTAAAAGGCTGAATAAGCCATTGTGATATGTCTAATGCCGTGTCTACCCGTCCGCTCTCACGCTGCTATGCAACAGCTGTAACTGCAACGGGACGCATCAAAGCAAATGTGCTAATCATTTGTCCTTCATCATGTCGCACCCCGTCCAGTGTAGACAGTATCGCTGATTATAATGATTTTTTATTTGCTTTCGAGTTTGGATGCTTCGCCTCCACAGAAAGCCATTCACAAATGTACAGGGAGCGATCCACAAATGAATGCCAGGCAAAGTTGTGTTTGTGACATAAAAAGATATTTGTGAAAATGGATTTTATTTGCAAATCTCATTTTATTTATTTGTGAATTTAGTTCATGTTTGTGAAAGTTTAAGATTTATTTATGAATTCCCATATTCTATTTATTTGTCAATGTTTTATTTTTGTTAATCTCTTTACATTTATTTGTGAACAATTTTCAGAAACAGCTACTAGTTGATTGCTTTAGTTTTAGGGCCTGTGTCGACTAGTTGTGAATCACATAATTGCATCTCAAAAGGATTTTTTTTTTCAACATCCTAGTGATGTTGTGTGGCATAGCTTGATATGGTAACCTGTGACTGCTACGTTTTTATTTGTAGTGTCACACAAATGTGTCACAGTGAACCTTGAGTTTGTAATGTTACAAGAGAATAAAACCACGGACCTTTGAGATGGTCTGAACTGCTCTAAAAACCTCTTAAATTAACCAAGACCGGAAAGTCACAGCGGATAAAACAAGCAATACAACTGCGTTGATGTAACGGTTAACTGTAGCCGCATTGTAAGTGTTCTTGGGTGCATTCCTCTCCATTCTTCCATTGAATGCAGCAGACAGGTCTGTTTTATTCAAGTGCACTTGGCAATCATACAGAATGAGATTTTTTGAGATCGTAAAAATGCACAAAGTTTTCTGTGAGGGGTAGGTTTGATAGAAAATACAGTTTGTACAGTATAAAAACCATTACGCCTATGGAGAGTCCCCACAAGAATAGTGAACCGTGTGTGTGTGTGTGTGTTTGTAACAGAGCCAGGCAATTCCTGTCCAACATCTTTGGCAAATATTTTAGTTCATTATATTGTAATGTGTACAGTGTGGCTTAAAAGTCTGATGAAAAGCTACTGTTTTATATTTACAGTATATAATATAATGCATAATTTTTGTCCAATTTAATTATTTTTATTCTAAATGTACATTTTCTTTTCAAATTATATTATCAGCTAACAATTTGAGTAAAACTTAATTGAAATTTTTTTTTACATGATTTTCAGAATGTCTTAGTATGTTCTCCAGCATAAATTGAGATGATCCAAATGGCATCTTGTGCTCAATGGAAGCAAGAACATCTGACCATCTGTTCAAAGGAGTTCACATGATCAGTGCCACAGATTTGCTTATTTGATCAGTGACTTAGTAATGGAGCACAATCTAAAATATAAATTGTAATAAGTCCTTTAAGTTGCTGTTTATTATCTGGCTTAAATTAGATATTGAATCCCAGATTTTCAATGTTGTCTCAGGCTTTTGGACCCCACTCTATAAAGAATGTGTGGGGTGTTTCTTCTCTATTTGTGGCACTTTGAGTACTAAAGGTACGTGTCTTACTAGTCAGTGATGGAGATTTGACTTCTAACTCTGGAAATTAGTAAAACCTGAACAGCCTATGGTCCTCACAGTATAAGAGATGAGGGTTGTTTTGAAGTAATATTTTCCAGTACATTAGTGTGTATGTGATGTGCTGTGAGTAAATTATGTTATTGCTCCGAGTGACTCATTTTCTACACACTCGGTGTATGCCAAAGTTAGCTTATTTGAGTTCTTTGTGTTTTCAGATAGTTTTTCCTAAATTTCCCTCAATCCATGGAGATGTTCCATGCTGAGAGTGGAACATGGGGTTGATGGGATATTACAGTATGTTTTTTCCATACTGGACACTCAAAGGCCTTGTGAATATCTCTATCCCTCATGCCTCGAGATGACAGCAGCTGAGTATTGCTGTATTTGCAGGCCCTGTTGAAATTAGATGTCTCTCTTGCTTTTCTTCTCCCTCTATTTTTCTCTCTCTTTCAAAAACAACAGGCATTAGATGGGACTCCAGCTGTATTTCACCATCTCGTCCGTTGAGACTTTGAATCTCGATGCTCTACACATTCAAACCACAAACTGACAAGAGGAACTTTTGAGCGTTTACAATTAAGATGTTTATATACACAAGTTGACATTAGAATTTTTGAGTGACTGACTTGGTTAATAATAAAGGCATATTTGAATTAATTGCAAGTGGAATATTTAGTTTTTGGGAGAAGAGGCAAAAACATTCTTTATTCTTCTTGCACATGACTTTTGTATGTGTGTGAACATGGATAAAGTTGGCTTGGCTCAGCCGTTAGTATGTAGTCCCTAAAGCCAAAGGGGCAGGCCGAGGGTGAATGACCATGTCTGAATTGTTATCATCTCATATTTACCATCACAATGGGTGGTATTAACATTCTTCGCCCAACATTAGGCATGAGCAGCCAGACTCTGCTATTTCACAGCACTGCTGATTAGTGCATCCAGGCATAGTTAATCTATCCTGTCAATCACCAGAGGAAGTTACCACGTGGGATCGAATGATAAACACTCAGACTCAGTTTGCCTGGTTTAAGCGCTAATAGAATCTGTCAACGTTTGCTTTCAGGTTTTGAAAGACCTGATTGAAGATTTTAAATGGTCCGTGTGTGCTTCTGACAGAGCAACATAGTAATTTTGATTAATTATGGTTTGTGCATGAAAGTTTGTGTTCATGTCAACTTATTGTGGTTTACAGTGTGTGCTTATATAGAGTTTGTTTTTGTCAGATTTCCATTTAGCATCAGCTTTTGTCCAAGTTGCATGTACAATGTGGTCAAATCCAATAGGGAAAAGTGATCATCTTACCCCCATTCAGTGGTAACTTTAGTGAAGAGTCCTTCAAACCGCACACATGCCAGCTCTGGAGAACACATTCAGTACTTTGATTGCTTATGACAAAGGATGGGATGCTTTGTGTATGTGTGCATATCTTTGCACAATTTCTTTTCTAAATATTTGCATAATTAATATTTTGCATGCATGTTGTTTTTAATGCTAAGAGAGGGGAGAAAAATCAGCTTCAGCTATTAACTGTGTTTGTAGACCATTGGTACACCATATAGGACCGTAAACAAATCCAAAGTCCTATCAATTTAAGCTGGTTTTTGGAACATTGTGGCTGGTTACTAGCTTAACTATTTTGTTTTTTTCCAGCAGGAAATTTGCGTGACGTGTGTGGGTATTTGTTTGAGAATGTGTCCAGCAGACAGAGTGAGTCGATGACCTGTCTAAACAGTTGATGCGGACACCCTTGATTGCCAGCCGAGACGAGGCCATAGTGGTTTATTATTCTGCCATAAAAATACATCTATGGCCTGCCTGCATGCTCCCAAAAGCCAGCTAGATTTAGTTTTTTACCAGAACTATCCATAGAAATAATGTTAGAAAAAACATACTGTATGAAACTTTGTAAGTTCTCTTTATCGTTTTAATTTGTAGCGTAGTATTCCCATTTGTTGATTTTTAAGAGTATTTATGACATACAACTTAGCAGGAAAACATTAATAAAGTTTGATGTTGTACATTCATAGTTATTGACTCCAATTTAACATTCCCACCACTGGTTTTATTCGTACTTAACGGTTTTTGAGCCCCTGTGGTCCTGTCTGATTGTTCAATACATTGGCCCCCAATGAAAATGATTTAACTGCCATTATCAAAGAGAAAAGTACATGTTACCTCTGGGACTGTCGAATTTCAGCACTACACGAATATCTTTTCACCCATGCACAATTTTCTCTTGATTTCTCTTGGCAACACACAGCACTTGTTTCATTCAGGGTCAAAGATGACATTAGTAGGGTGGAGGAAGCCATTCAGATTTCCAGTCATTTGGGATTTCCTGCCTCCCTGTTGTTTTGTTAGACATCAAAGTCTATTTTCCTGTAATGGTGAGTAGATTAGCTAATTTGGGAACACCTGAAAGCTGTGGTAGATTGCTCCAGGCAGGTGTGCCTCTCGGCTTTGTGCTGGGGCCTTTACTGGTTTAGATTACAGGACGTTGATTTGTCTCAGAGTGCCGAGTTTAGACAAGTGGTGCAAGCATGTATGTTGAATGGAATTGCAAGGGGGCGGATCAGCGCTCTTTGACATTTAATGACGAGTATTTTCAACACAGCTGAGCCAAAACAAACAGGATAAGCAAAGACGACTGCATCTCACACCCCACTAGCCCACGCCAGAATATCCCTGTCTTGTGAATCAGACCCTGTGGAACAACAGAGCACCCTTTCTTTTACTCTGTTTCTCTCTCCTTTTCTCTTTCTGTCTCTCCAATTTCCTTCCTCAAAGATTTTCGCACTCTTCACTTTGGATGTGCCTGTTATGATTAAGATGTTTTACATTGAAAAGACACATTCTCCTCAAACTATTATAATTAACTGAGAAATTGATGTCTTTGAAGACCTTTATCATCAGTACCCCACTGATTGTCTTAGTATCACCCAGTTCAAGACCGATTAATCTGTTCACTGCTTGTTTATTTAATTAATGAGTGTATTTTGGCAGATGGGTGTTCTGAAACTGGCCTTGCTTTGGCTCTCATTTAGGAATCATCTGTTTTGGTTGTGGACATTTTTGAGAAGGAGTTTATTCTGTTCCAATTTGGAATTTTCAGGAAATTTATCCTACAGTTATGAACTGATTCATTAAAGTAATGAAGACTCATGTGTCTTGAGTTTTGCACTTGGTACCATGCAGTGCTTTCTAAGAGTGATTGGTGGTAACATCCAGTAATCTTGACTGATAACAAATAGTGCTGTTTATGCATATCTGAGTTCATCCATTTTAAAATATGACTCAAATAATGGCCCTCACAGCTTTTTCTTAATCTCATCCCAGGTTAAAATAGTTTGGCAGAAATATTATCCTTTTAACTATTTGGGTTGGTGTCTTTGGGGTGATTGCAGTGGTTAGTATTCCTTTACTTTCCATATGCATTTCTTATTCACAAACACGTAGGGGAGAGTGTTTATTTTTATATATTTTATTTTTTATTTGTATTTTTTTTAATAAAATGCCTAATTATATTTCAGGATTTCTTCTGTCAACTTACATGTGAAAGTAAGCTCTGTAACATAGGGCCGTGTTTGATATTATAATATTAATAGCATTGAACTATTATATAAATAATATAAATATTATTTGAAAAGTGGTCTAGTGATGTAAGAGGTTAACTGTAATGTGAATTAATGGTTACTATATTGCAAATACAAAAATGAACTAAGAAAAAAGCATCTGGTACACTTTACCTCACTGTTATATGCTTAAATGTGAAATGCTTAATTTAATAATTCTGTTATATTATTTTATGTTATGTTATTACAATTTAAAACAACTGTTTTCTATATAATATTTCAAATGTAATTTATTCCTGTTATGGCAAAGCTGAATTTTCAGCAGCAATTACTCCCATTCTTCAGTGTCACATGATCCTTCAGAAATCAGTCTAATGTGCTGATTTGGTGCTCAAGATTTTTTTTATTATCAATGTTGAAAACATTGCTTAATATTTTTTTTTGAAACATGTTTTTTTTCAGGACTATTTGATTAATAGAAAGTTTAAAAGAACAGCATTTAATTGAAATAGAAATCTTTTCTAACATTATAAATGTTTTTTACTGTCACTTTTTTACCAATTTAATGACTACTTGCTATGCCAAATTTTGTGTGTGTGTGTGTGTGTGTGTGTGTTTCTGACAGGCACAGACATCTGTGTAATGAGAGACCCTTTTTTAAAAAGAAATGTGGACCTCTACCCTCACTGTCCCATGTATCAGATGAAAAAGGCATTCTGATATGTCATGGTCATCAATTTGTGGATCAGGGTTTTAGAGGGTGACTGTGAGTATCATTAGCAGTTAAACAATGGGATACGTACTCTAGCAGACGCCCTCTCTCATCTGTCTCGCATTTCACCTCCTCTGTCTGTCTGGCTTCTCATCTGTCACACACACATTTAAGATGTACCAGGATGAGACACATTCCAGTCCCCCTTAACTAGATTACATCTTTTAAGTTTTGGTCAGATTGATGATTGAAAGCTGAGCTCTTTGTAGTACTGATGTTGTAAGAGTCCAGTTAAATGGTTTGGTTAAGTTTAGAAATCAGTCACAGATTGTCTTTGGTCCTCTGTCTCATCTCTCTCTCTGTGTGTGTGTGTCTGTGTGTGTGTGTGTTTGTGTGTGTTTGTGTTTGTGTGTGTTTGTGTCTGTGTGTGTCTGTGTGTGTCTGTGTGTCGTGTCTGTGTCTGTGTCTGTGTCTGATTTCCAGGCGGACATGATGTTCAGTTCAGGAGTCTTCTGGATGGGTCTGATCTTCATTCCCATCACCTCTCTGGTGTTTGATGTGGCCTACAAAGTGTAAGTTGAGATTCTTCATTACAAGTCATTAAACCCTGAACTTATCTTTCTATGAGAGATTCTTGTTAACATTTTTTGTCATGTATACAATTTTAAAAGTATTGATGTAAAATTTAAATTGCTTGTTCCACACTCATTTGAACACGATTGAATCAAGTTATTTGGATACAATCGAATCAAGTTATTTGGACATATCTAAATTTAGTTGAGTTTACTCAGTTCACTTTAGTTCATCCTACATGAAATATCTGAGTAGAGATAATACGTTTACATCATGTAGAACCACTGTCCATGCAAGTTCAGCCAAAGTGTTATAATAACATGGCAAGTTAAATCTAACTTTTCTGTACACATATGATATTAGATTTTGGCAGTCTGAAGATGGTACTGATTACATCCCTAGCACTCCTATTATAGTTTTTTTTTTTATTATTATTAAAGCAGTATTAATTCTTGTTAGCAGGTTCTTAACCTAAGCACACACCTGACACTTGACGCCAACATAACAGAACATTAAACATGAAGAAGTCTCCCTATTTTCTCATCTTGCTAAAAATGCATAAAATATCATTTAATTTCAAAATGTTCTCTCCCTATCCAGCTACTTAATTGAACATGTTCTTTCAAAATGATCATCGAGTTAAGCCCAAGAGTAACCGTTTTAAGTCAGTTTGACATGATGCAATTGTGTTAGAACAAGAAACCTGAAACACTGGGGTTAAATCAAAATGAATTGTTTAAATAAAGAGAATAGCATAAAGGCAAATTTGCTGAAGGCAAATACTGTAATGCACCTAAGAATAAATAATCATGCACAGATATGAGACAAAAATAAAGCTTCAAAATAAAAAAAATAATCATCATAATAAAAAATCTATATTTTATTAATTTAAATATTTATAATTTGTAACAATATTTGGTTACTTTTGTGTAGCAGAACTTTATTACTGTAAGCAGTAACTTTTAAAAATCCAGCTTTTAAAATTATTTATCACATTTTATTAAATAAACATTGGATTTATTCAAATGTTTTTTTGTTTTTTGCTTTTAGAGCAGAATAGGGGATGTTACGTGATAGTCTGACGTTATATTCATTCTTATATGCATTTTATCCACCTTGAGGAGTTTTTCTTTCATCTTTCTCACAGTTTCGACTTTTTTTCTTCTTCCTGTGTTTCAGTATGAAAAAGGTGTGCTTTAAGACCCTGGTTGATGAGGTGCAGGAGTTGGAGGCACTGTCGAAAGATCCAGGAGCTGTGGTGCATGGGAAGAGGTGAGGGCCATTCCTCGTGAATTCATAAAACAGAACAAGCAAAAACAGTGGATCAGCAGGGATCACCTCCAAGTGTAAACGATCCTACTGGCTGCTCTCCCGGCTCCGGTCTCATTCTGTCTCCTCAGCCTCTCACTGGAGACACATCTGTCTAGCAGGAAGTTTGTCTTTAATTCGATCGCTCTTCTGTGGGAAGAGAAAAGAGACGTCCGTTATGTGCATAATGATGTCTGTGTCTCTTTGTGTCCTTCCCTGTAGTTTGACTGAGAGAGCCCAGCTCCTGAAGAACGTCTTTAAGAAGAGCACCGTCAGTCTGTACCGGTCCGACTCCATGCAGCAGAATCTACTCCGTACGTCAGCGACACACATGTGCTTTGCCACCCACAAGCACATGGATGCAGACACACGTATATGTTCTTCACAACGCAGACATCACAGACAGACTCATGCAGAATCACTGATGCACACACACCCTACCATCCCCATCTGCAGCAACGAAATGCAGGTTCACTCTCAAACACAAGGGCTTATGGATGTGCAACTGCAGACACTCACAGATGTACAAATCTGAACCAAACCCCATGAAAATTAGGTGAGGATGGTTGTTCTTGACAGCTGTGGATAGTAACTAATGTAGTCATCATATTACTTGAAATCAACAGCTGCATTAACAATGTACAAGATGGCACCAGTCGTAGGGTTCCTTCTCAGGCAGCTGTTATTTGGGCACGGGGACTCAAATCTCATGTTTTATCAGGGAATAACTTGCACTTCCGTGTTAAATCTGGAGAATTTTGCTGAGGATATCGCAGTCCAGATTTGACTGATTATTGAAGCGCATTCATGAGTTCATAATATGTACAGTCACAAAGTTCACACACATGCACACAGTCTTATCAAATTACTAACATTTCCTTCCTGGATATGCTGTTATACTACACTTCCAGTTTTCATGTGCTTCCTTTCAGTGGTTTTCAACTGGTGAGCTACAGGTCTGCTTGAGGTTGCAAACAGCAGGTGAAAACAATGCTGAAAACAAATGCAAATGCTTAGTAAGGATAGAGAAATAAGGCTCAAGATAAATGATTAAGTATTTAATAATCATATGATTTAAACAAAATATTTCAAATAACAAATTAATAGTGGTTTTATATAATTATTCAAAATTATAAACTATTAAAAAATCAAAGTCATTAAAAAATATAATAATATTTATTTAATTATTTTATTAAATAGTAAAAATAAATATATTTGTTTTTGTTTAAACATTTTATATTCTTTTTAACTTAGAATTAGTATTTTAGATTTATAATTTTTAACGATTTATATTTTGCTTTTGTGTAATAAACTGTCAAATCTGGCTCCTGAAGCATAACCAGTTGAGAACCATTGTCTTTAATTTCTTTTGTTTGAATACTACATTTCTGGTTCGTCCATCTCTTTATTTGCTCTATTTTTTTGTGTTTGTTTTAGGTGAGGATGGGGGACGTTCAGTGATAGTCTGATGTTTTATGCTTTTTTACACCTTAGCTCATACGGCTAAACATTAATACAGTTGCCTTAAAACACTATACATATTAACACCATAATTAAACCTGCATTGTCCATCCTTTCCTTCCCATTTCCCACCTGTGCATGTGCTGCTGTGTTTTTGGTTGATAGGCAGAGTCATATTTAATCATTTCAATATCCTGCTGTCATTCCCACAATGCATTGACCTCCTCGGCCTCTTGCATGTGCCCCCTCAGGCCAGCAGGTAGAGGTCGAGTCGGTTGAGACATAAGGTGAGTCATAGATCAAAGGGCCAATCCCAGTGTGCAGTGCTGTAGAGACCATAGTGCCAGTATGAGTGAGATCTTTCATATTAAAAATTGTTTAATATCCTCAGTCCAAATCAAAGGATAAGAATAACTGTATTTGATGGAATGAGTCTCTTATTGTTTTTTTTGTTTTGTTTTTTAGAAAGAGTAGTTGATTTTTCCAGGTAGAATCAATAATCTGATATTACGACACTCAGTTGTTTCCTGCCAGCTTCCATTTAGATTCTGCCAAGATAATTACTATTAACCACCTCGATCATCCCAGGCAGCCCACCCACATTGCCGTAGCCACTTCCTCAAGGTCCCCTCTGAGACCGATTAGAATGTTTTTCTGGAAGCAGGCAGTCAGGATGTTGTGCATACTGATGTCTTTTTGCTGCCTTAAATTTGGACCACTACAAATATTTTCAGCCATTTTGGTCCCATTAGTGTATGTAGGTCATTGTAGATTCCCAATAACAGAATAATCCAGACAGTCCTTGAATCCTCTTTTGAGTTTACAGACAATATAGACACTTTTTTTGTTTGTTTTTTTTTATTGCGGCGCAAATATATATTTATTTATGGCCATAAAGATTTATTCATAATAAATCAACTATAATGGTCTATTTTTACTTCATTAAATAAATGTTATATATAAATATTCATTAGTAATTATATAATATATAATTTTATATAATTAATATTATTTAGAAATTTAAAGGCCTTACATAATTTTCTCTTTTTTTTTTTTCAAAACAAAATGACAACCTAAAGGTACTATTACTACTATTTGTATGCACACATTATTTTCCTTCTGATTTAAGAAATATTTTATTTATTTTTCAAAGTGAACACCCTGGTGATGATTTAAGAGAAGACTCGTGCTAGAGAAACAAAATGAGCATTTTTTCCCCATCTCATTGTATGTTGTTTATTTTATTTGCTTCATGTTTTTATATGATTTAATTTGTATCACTTGTCTTGTAAGTTTGCCAGCAGAATGTTTAGTTGAGTGTATTTATCTGATGCATGTTTTCTGGGTCCTGTTTACAGACGGCTACGCATTCTCACAGGATGAGAACGGAGTGCTCTCCCAGTCTGAGGTTATCAGAGCCTATGACACCACCAAGCAACGGACCAGTGAGTGGTGAGATCTGGCTCGCTGGGCCCCGCCGACCTCAACAGTCACTTAACTTTTTAAAGGCTGGCAGAGCTGAAGCCTGTCAGTTTAACTTTGGCCAGCCTAGGGCAACAACGGATACGAAGAACGAAGCACTATGAGAGAGAGAGAAAAAAAATCAAGTTCTGCTGTGCTGTATTTGTATGTTCAACAGCAGACACGAACACTGTGCTAGCATATTTTTGCCCAGCCTGCGGTCAGTACGGTTTCTGATCTGTCAAACAGAGGAGAACAGCATAAAGAATTGACTCTCCTCTCTCCTCCGCCATTCCTTCGGCTATGAGTGTTACAGCCAAAAATGTTGATTAGGGTGGTGATAAAGGTGTTGAGAAACATTTGTGGTAATGGTCTTTGACTGTGACTTCCTAATCATTAATGGCACATAAAACACTCCCTTTTGTTTTTATATTACATATGTATTTTATTTGCGTCAGAAAACGAGACGTATGCCAGATAACCAGAAATTAAGATCCAAAAAACATTATAAATGCAGTCTCGATTTTAAAAACAATATTTCGAAATTATAATTAGGTGTTAACCGGTTGTTTTTACACACCTCAGATGTGTTCTGCACTCATTTGAGAACTTTACCCTTGATTTTTGATTATTTTTCATGTTCAATTCTAATGTACCAAGGCCTTATATTTGTTGTTGCCTTCAGCCATTACTGGATATATTTTTTGTTTTGTTTTGCATTTAGTTGTGTTTGGAATTTAGATTTTTTTTTTTATGTTGTAGTTTAATTTTTGTAAAAAACAATTTTTTTAAGTTTTGAATTTAGTTTTGATCAGTCAGTTTATCGTGCCTGATTCGTCAGATCTTAACTTGCATGTATCTACCTTTTTTTTTTTTTTTTTTTTTTTTTACAATTTTGGCACATTTCAACAGCTTTCTTGAACACGTTTCTGCATTCCACATCTTACACGGCTGCAATGATCACAAAGGTGCCTAACAGGATTTTTTTCCCCATTGAGACTCTAGCTAGACAGCGTTACAGCACGCTTACACGTTAGACCAAAATAATGATGTAGTATCAGGCTGCTACACAGGCAAAACGAGAGCTTTTTAAGCCACACATTAAACCTCGGCCCTGTTTATGCGTTCAGCTCATCGTAAGGGGCTCATGCGAAACACTTTTAGACGATCAGATGTACACCATAATGTTTATTTGACTTAGAACAGAGTGTTAATCCCTCAAACATAAGTGCCATTAGCATAGGGGAGGAACGGAGGATTTTGCCAGACCCACACAGTATCGATACAACATTGTCTCTATAGTTATGTAGTGAATTTGTATTTTTATATTGGACTAAGTGTGACTTTTTCGACTGATCTGCTTTGTAATGAAAACGTTGTCCCTCTTTTTTGTGGTTCCCCTTTAAACACTGAGCTTAAGTGACTACAACTGTGTTATTAACGCTTCTTTATTTGGTGGAGTTTGTGCGTTGGTTTTCTTCTCCCTGTGGGAGAGCACGTTTTGTATAGTGCGTCTGCGCAATGTGTGTCGTCTGCATGTGCATGTGAGCTGCGTTTCGGATGCGTGCGTGACTGAGTGAGTGTTCGTGATCCCGTCAGTGTGCATGTCAGTTTAACTCCATTAAAACAGTTCTCCTGGTGACTCACTTGCCTGAGAGACTCGAATGAGGATGCGTGTGTGACGTCCTCTGTGTGCCGCTGCTTGTTTCGTTCGTCTGCACGACTCCAGGTATACTAACGGTGAGCTATATACCGATGCATGGCCCTGTATGTCAGCAGGTGTAAGTGTGTGAGCGCATGTGTGTCTCGGTTTGTATGAAGCTCTGCTAAAGCTTGACCAGAGATGTTGCACAATGCACTCTTTTATCTTTTATGTGATGAATATTCTCTTATCTAGTTCATATCAGTTGCAGTTTATTTATCTGGATGGATGTACTGTTCATGTTCTTTATTTAGTTTCAGATCTCACTGTAACTATTCTAATTCCAGCAGAAAAGTCATTTATTTAACGTGAAAAGAATATGTTTATGGCTACTGTGCATTTAGTTCCTTAAGCTGTGCTTTTGACCGATCGTTGGCGTTGTGGGTCATCGTTCGACTCAAACTCTGGAAATATGAAGTGATGTTGGTTAAAAAAAAGTCATTCTTGATTTTGCCTAAATGTTTATTGTACACTGAATCTCCCTCTAGTGTTGGTCACTTTAAAGAATGAAAATGCACTTTTATGTGGTTTCAGATTCTCTAGTGGGCGTTTTATTTTTTCTTTCGGATCTTTCTTTTATGTCTTTTTTGTGAAATGATTGTTTAGCATGTTGGAACTGCAAACTTTTAAGTGTTTTGTCTTAATTGCCATGAAGGACTTATGAAATAAACTTTCCAACTGAAGCTCTTCTTTGGTGATTTCTCTCATTTTTTGTTGCATCACCAGATTCTGTTAATTATATTCTGATGAAGCCTCAAGGTTGTTCAAGATATTTGCTATTAGTATGAGAATAGTATTGTAGCAGGCATCAAGAGAATCCCTGATCATATATGTCGTATGGCCATATATGATCAGGGACCAATGCATTTCTAGCTTTTTTTACACAAGCATTAAATTATACTTTAGCAAACACTTCCCAGCATGCATAAATCTCTGCTTCTGGCCACTATAATGTTTGACTTAAAAAAGACGGTAAACTCTTAATGCATTGGATTTCATGTCCTCTTTTAGTGTGTCACTGCCTACACAGCACTTGCTAATACACACGTCTTCAGAATGAGCTGATCCTCTTCAGAGGGCAGTTAGGGTGTTAAAATGTATCTTGATGTCTTGTTTACAGCCACCAAAATCTGTTTACACTGTTTAATCATGAGCAAACTCCGGCTCAGCACTTCCCATGAACACCTAATATATTACACAAACTTTTGAAAGCTTTTTTTTTTTGATTGCTTGGTTTCTGTTATTGTGAAATCCAATGTGAAATATGTCATGCAAAATATAGTCTGCCGTAACCATCGTTCTTAAGAAACTATTTCGGTTATTGACAGTTAACTATTTGTCTGCTTAATATTTTTGTGGAAACCATGATACATTTTTTTTTTTTCAGGATTCTTAATATAGTTTATAAGAACTGCATTTTTTTTATATTATAAATGTCTTGACTGATCACTTTTGATTAATTTAAATCATACTTGCTGAATAAAAGTTTTAATTTCTTTCAGAAATTTTTTTTGACCCCAAACAGAACAGTAGTGTATATATTAAGCATCAAGTATTTTCTGTGATTGCATAGTACAGAATTTTGCTCTTAGTGTGGAAAGGCAAATTATGTTGAAGCTGGTCACCGTGTGTGGCATTAAACGGGATGCGATATCAATCTAAACAGGAAAAGGTGGAGATGTGTCGAATAGATGACATCCCCTGTCGTTTAGATCTACAGTATCAGTCTGACTGCTCTGTTGGTCAGTGATATTAATAGAGTTGTTATCTGTTCCATATTTTAATAACAGCTGTTTATTTACGTTGGCTGCTCTTGATGTAAACGTATCCATGGCTGTGTCCCTAGAAATAATTAGTCCATGAGTTAAAACAAGTTTTCCCTTCTTGGGTAACAGGAATGTCACGTATTCTCAGTCAGCCTGTTCTAAAAAATGGAACCTTTTATGTTAGTGATATCATACAGTTTTTTAATGTTCTTCCATTCGTATATCTGATGTATTACTGTTGTTTCAGAGAGATGAGACCAACTAACCACAGGTGGAAGATAAAAGAGTTTAATTTAGCTCAAAAACACTGTTGGTTAGAGACTGTAATACTTATTTGAAGGCCGTCTCGTCACATGATGTGCTTCCAGCTGCTCTGTACATTTAGATACACCTGATCATTTACAAAACGTCTCGTATCAAATATAACAAAACTGTGTTGCCAGTGTAATCTGAAACTGAGCCAATAATGGCTTTCAGATTGCTACAAATTATACAAAATTGAAGAATGAATGTTCTCCAAACATTAGAAACAGAGGTTTTCCCAAGGGTAGCTGTACATTCACGTGATGTTAACCTGTTCCTTATGTGACTGATACTCTGTGTATTATGAGCAAGAATAATGCATGATGAATGCCTGTTTTAAATGTTATTAAAAAATTCTGTCTCAATCTGGCAATTTAAAACTTTAATCTGACACTAAAAATAAGAAAATTTCTATAAAATCCCCATTCGTATAGTGCACCATTTGTGTGCAGGACCCCTAAAATGGGATTGAGATTGTCATGAAATTCTGTCGTTCTTTTGTAATGTCTATACAGTATATATCAAATTATCTCAAATACAGAGGCTAAATGTTCAGTGGAGTGTCACTGACCAGATAGAGTTTCTTTATAAAAAAAAATAAAAATAAAAAAAAAACAGTGCATACAAGATTTGATCAGTTGTACATTTAGAAACAGGCATCCATGTTCTGGCATGTTGTATCCAGCACTTGAGTGTCTGTTTGATTGCTAGTTCACTATCTTATCAGCTTTAGTGGCCCACATGGCTCTTAAATTCCAGCTGCGCTCTCAAAGTGCCAATCGAGCTTGCTGAAAGACACATTAGTGCCTATTTCCTTGAACAGGAACCCCTGTAATATGAGTCTACAACAACGGCATTGTGAATGACAGATTCTTTGGTGTCCGTTTCCTTTTGAGCAGCAGCCGGGAACCCCAGGTCAGCTCTGGCTGAAGTCAGCAAAGCCCTTGTTTGTGGAGAACGGTTCCTGCGGCAGGGGAAAGAAGTACTGTTGTGGCAGAAGGAAGCCGGAGCTTTGCAGGGTCTGGTGGTGCAGCTGTAACTGGCTGTGAGCGTGCGTGTGCTGGAGAGAGTTACTACCCTGCAGGCCCTGCTGGGAGGTGTAGGGCGGTGGAGGAAGCGGAGCCAATAGAGGCTGCGTCGGGGCCACGGACACAGGAGTGGAGGCCGTGGAAGATGAGACCACCAGGAGCTGCTGTTGCGAACACTGTCCCAGCCCGTCACCCCGGCCCAGGGAGAAGCGCCGGACTGAGCTGCCTCCACCCACTGAGCTGGAGCTGGTGGTGGCCGTGCTGGACTGGCGTGATGGTGTGCGGAGGCTGGGAGGGGCTGTGGTGAGGATCATGGGGATGGTTTCGCCCTGGCTGCGCAGTGAGAAGCGGATGGGCTGCTGTGTGGGCTGCTTGGGTCGCAGGCAGGTGCAGCAGTACACGGCCACTAGAGAACCAACCACTACAAACGCCACAAAGATGGAGCCCACCATCAGGAAGGGCACATAGATGGGCTCTGTGAAAGAGAGAAACAGCATTAGTGGTTAGAGAGATTGTAATCTTCCTCAGTTTACTATCTTAAAAATAAAGGGTCCAAAAGGTGGTTTTCACAGTGATGCCATAGAAGAATCAATGTTGGTTCTCCAAAGAGTGAACAGTTCTTAAAAGAACCATTTTTTTCCCTAGTGTTAAGAACACTGTAATAATCTGAAGATCCTGTGTTCACTAAAGACCCTTTTGTGTAATGGAAAGGTTTTCATGGATGTTTAACATCAGCTGTCTTCTGTGGTTCTTCATGGAAGCATAGACGCCAATAAATAACCTTTATTTTTAAGAGTGTACTTCTAAATTTACAATATTTCATGACAATAATGTTCTTAATATTTAGAAAGTCTTGTGAATTATTGCTTCTCAGATGTGTGAGTTGTTGCTTAATATTTCAGTAATTGCTTGTTAAAAGGTTATTTCATATGGAATATTAATTTAAGAATCACAAAAAACATAACTCAATTCTGTACCTCTACTGCTTATTTTGCATTGTAATTTATTCAAAATAATATATTTTCAATATCTAAATTGGCAAGAGCTTTGTTTTACATATTCAAAGCACATATTCCCCGTTTGCTTGAGGCTATAGCTGTAAAACACACCCAAGTGTGTTTTGAATCCAGTGTAAACTTAATGATTAATTATATTGAGTCAAAGAAACTGTAGGACTCCATTTTGATCAGTTACCAGCATAAACACATTATTTCACATTAAACACAACTACTTATCCTATACATATATTCTCATATAACTGAGATCAGTATATTAGGTGGAATGAGGAATAATGATCAGGTCAAACAGATTAGAGTTGACAGGTTATTTAAACCATTAAGCCTTTATAAAAAATATATATATATACTGATTTAAGAATATTTAGTTTGTGCTTGAAGGTAACATGTAGTAGTGACCTACTGTACATTTCCTTTTTGGCATCCTCGGGTTTTCATCTTAAAACATCTGCTGTTATGATGTTTGTGAACATATAGGCTACTCTTTTAAGATTAAACGACACTGTTGAGATTGACTATTAAGATTAAATGATATGAGACTGATTGCACTTAACTTCTGATGAAGGAATCAAGAAAATCTGGCAACTTGTAGAAATGAAGAAGTGTTGTAAGAAGTTCTAATGATGAGAACATTTTCTCCAGTGACTGTGCAGGTGTGTCAGGTTAACCTCTGCTGAAATCCCTTTATTGCTGTCTGTATATTATCGGAGTAAAACATTCTGTAATGCACTTAATTCCTAAGACCTAAAATATCACATCATCCTATTGATGACATTGTGTAATATGATCATTTTGCTGGCAACAAGAAAACTATTATAAGTAATTCAACCAGATGTCATTATGGTTTCATTTGATATCCCTATTCAGGTAGTTTATTTAGCCTAGTGCTTCTAATAAAACAGTGTTATATCTAGTACTTGGTTTTACAAACGCGTTAAGATTAAGTTAATAGTAAGAGGATAAAACTACTTTCACTATACTTTGCAGGTAACCTTTTTTTTCTAGAATAGAAACTATAGCATATCTGTTCAGTCAGGTATCTGAATCATACAAGTTGGTTGGTTTTACAGCTTTTTTATCTGAATGTTTTTACATAATGCATTTTTATTTGTGCTGCTTTTTTTTGTCTGAGATCTTGTTATTTGTGAGTGAATCTGTGTCTTACGGGCAGCATGTTGCGTGTTGTTCTCCACTTGTCTGTCGTTGGTGCAGGTTCCCTGATCGAGGCGCGCATCCGGGGCCGCACAGCAGTAGCGCAGCGAGCAGCTCCCGCAGCACACCGTCGCGTCCGCCGTATCGAAGTCCTCTGGACACTGAAAGCCCTCCTGGTAATTCCCGCTGCTGTCTAGCCAGCCGTGACAGTACTCTCCCCGGGCATCAGATATCCGCAGAGTCCATGTCAAATACCCCAAGACTAGGCAATTGAGCAGGCGCACCATACCTGCAAGATGCGCTTTATTTAGCCAGCTCCTCTCAAACAGAGCGCGCTCGATAAACTGCCTGTTTTTGAGTTAAGCGAGCTGTAAACGAACTTGAAATGATTTAGGAAAATACTCCATCAGCTCATAAGATCCAAATGTCACTGGAGTTCATTCCAATTCAAAATGAAAAGTCATCCAGCGCCGGTCTTGGATCGTTTTAAAATATCACTTCCAGAAATTCCATGATTTCCTCCGCATTTCCTCCGCATTTCCTCCGCTCCCGCTGTTTGCTGATATTGTAGTCTAGCTGTGAACTACTCATCGAATGCTTTTGAAATCCATGTGGATGTAAAAGAATAAACTGTCACCTATACGTGTTTTATTTCTTTCTCAAAAGACTGGTAAAAACACTGTCCTGTCTTGCAGTTCTCCCCCCAAAAGTTGTGGCTGCACAGAGACCAGCGCGTCTGCTCTGAAGCCACTTTTCAAATGTCCTGCTCGAAGTTAGCTTGAGACTCGCACCCGCTCCGTTTCGATGACGCGCACGCAGTTGGCTGGCCTGACGTGCGCGTTCATGTAGCGCGAGAGCGAGAGAGCTGGTTGTATTCTGTGTCCAACAACTTTAATAGAAAGATCGGTTTCTTTCTTTTTATTGCTGCTTCCTTTTTAGCAGTTTCCTTATGGTTTACTTAGGTTATAGATAGCATGGAGTCTTTCAAATAAAATTGGTTAATTTCATTGCATTTGAATTATCCTTGCCGTATTCATTCAGTCGTCTGGAAAGGGATGAGAAGGGTTTGCCCTTAAATTAGTGTCATGTTGTCGCCCTCTTCTGGACATTGTTGCTGGTACAGCACTGGTGTGAAGGCTGCTTATAACTACTGATTCTGAAACGAATCAGCTTCTTTTTTTATATATAAATAGTCGGTGTTCTTCCACAGCAGATGCTTATTTCCTTCTGTGGGCTCAAGTGGACATTATTTTTACACATAGTTTTGCATATGTGACATATCTATGTATGTGACGCCATCAAATTAGGTTTAAAGACCTTCTGTTGATGGTGTATTTAATATTTCCCCTTTTCAACACTGCTTACATAATGCTCATATTCAGCAATTAAGCTCTATATGAGGAAAGTAAAAGTAATAACGTGACCTATTTTAGAGGGGGGGGGGAGCAATTTTTGCATATATGAGCAATATCACACGAGGAGTGCGATACAGCTGTAGGACAAATGCATACACAATTATGTAAAAATACTCGTTTTGGCAAGTATCCTCGAAAACAGTCGGTTATGTCTCAAGTGAATATGAACAATTGAGAAAAGAATTTAGATGTGTATCATTATATTGGATTTGTGCATAGTCTGAGGTTACTTTAAGACAAATTTAACAGCTACTGTTTATCTTTAAAGTCACCATGAAATAAAAATTGAAAATTCTTATTTTTTAATGGAGTATTGTAGTGTTTATTATAAATAATTTATCAGTACACTTCATTATTTTTTTAAAAATTCATGTGCCCTCGTAGTCTTTTATCAAAAACGTTAACCTCCCCTCCCCCTCAAAACGACTCATTCTCTTTCGGTCACGAGCTATGGCGCAAGGGCGGAGCTAGAGACGTGAGGGGTAAACGACGGGGGGGGGGGGGGAGCAGAAGCTGATGCTTCACTTTATAGCACTGACACCAGTCACGAGGGAGTACTTACCCCTAAACATTGAAAAGATATTAGGATATTACGACAACATTACTCTTAGGACATAGCAAACTAATTTTTTTTTCATGAATATGACTTAACCTGATGGAGGACGTGCTCAGTCATTCACTCTCTCTCTCTCTCTCTCTCAATCTATCTCTCTCTCTCTCTCTATAGCACGCGCGCAGTTTAGGCATGTTTTGTGCCGTTGATCATCGTCGTCATCCTTAATAAATAAAACATTTATTCATGCTTGGGGGTCGGCTGTGAATCCAGTGGCAAGAAATCCCCCACCACTAACTGCAAACTGGCATTCAGATCTGCCTCCATTTTGTTAGCAACGCCCCAACGTCCAACGATCCAATCAATTCCCGAAGAACGAAATCAAGTCCCGCCCTCTCATTTCAGATACCGTTTCACTCGGATATACGTCACAGTAGAGAAGAAAAGACCATTGCAACTTCCGTTTCATGCCGACTTCTTTAATCCGACAAAAAAAGAACCAAAAGAAAATCTGCTCACTGCTTTGCCCAAACGTAGATATAGGCTAATAACCTTAACTTTGCTTGGAAACAGATTAATGAGACAATTAGATTTACCAAAAACGAATAATATTTCATGTTTAACCACCATAGGGACATCAAAGCCAGCGGCAAACTGTAGAGAAAGAAGAACTGTCTGGGGTAACCCAGCAAGCAATAGCCCTCATTTCAACGTCTCGGTTAACTATAGACCCGATATAGTCCGACTATGTGTAACCCACTTCTAGCCCAAATAACTTGAATTTGGTTTCATGTCGTTTTTCGGCAAAATAACTTGTGAGATATATGATATTCCATCATGTAAGCAAAGCGTTTACAAGGTGTTTGGTTTCATCTCTTTGACATGCTCAATACGTAGCCTGAGCGTAGCCACGATTCAGCTCGTAGTCCGAGCGGCTATCTGTAGCCCACTTACAGTCAAACCTGACTCACTGTAGTTTTTGACCAGGCAGCGCATGAGATGGTTGATATCCATCATGTTCGCACTGTCAATAATATCTACAAAGATATAAGTGTCATTTCATGACATGGTCTATATGTAGCCACGATTTAGCTCTAAATTGGACGGACTACGTGTTGTCTGCTTTTCACCCACCTGGCGAAATCGAGGCAATCTGTGGTCTAATTTTAACGGCTTGGCTATAGCCCTATACCAGTAACCAGACCAGCGATGAGCATAGCCAAAATAGCCTTAAAATTGTTTACATAAAATTTTCGCCCATGCAGCTTCTTATCAAATGCAAGTAAAACTTTTGAATCATTTAAATTAGCATTACTTTATATTTTATTTAATTATTTTACAGAATTATTAAAGATAGCATTATTTATTATGCCAAAATAATGCTAATTTAAATGTTTATTTGATAATATGATGTCATGCATCCCACAAGCTGTTAAATGTTACATTCATACACATTATATGATATTATTGATATTCGACTGTCTTTCATTTTATTAATAAAAAAGCAATTACAATTCCCAACCGCTAGATAGCAATTGTAGCCCTACTGAGACATGACTACTGGCAACGCCAGACATGAGAGTTAGTAGAGATCAGTGTTATGTTTTGAATTTTGTTTTTACACGAGAGAGCACTAAGTTTACTTGTCGGAGAGCAGCAGGCAAACAACAAACGATGAAGGACATTCCTACTTGGTCTTGTAAGTATCTGTGTTTTCGTTTTGAGGTGTTCATTATTATCTATATTATTTGGTATATGTTTAGGACCAGTGACATTTAGTGAAGGATCCATATTAATTTATACAGTGAACACTCTCAGAAGAATTGGAGAAACTGAGGAGGAGTTTCAACACCTGGAAAAGATCTGGGTAGCAATGGTAAAAAACAAACAACAACAACAAAAAACTCTCCAAAACAACATTTCCTCACTAAAGTTCTCATCCTTGACAAAGTCCATCATTTATTTTAATTATTATATTGAATTTATGACTGAACAATGGCTTGTTAGATAGAGAGAGAGCATGAGCTAATTGAATAGAATATCTTTGTCATTGTACAAGTACAATAAGATTTATTTTGAAATTTCCAAATTGATAGTAAAGCTTAAGAATACAAATGATTTGAAATGCCCATATAAAATTATCAATTATAAAAAGTTTACAGCAGTATTAAAATAGTGCAAATAGCAATGCAGCATTGCACATCTTTTTAGATCAGGTCAGTTGTGCCAGACAATTTTGGAGGCAGAGACCGATTGTGGGGGGCACTAATAGGGAAAAACTTAAAAAGGTCATATGATGCGATTTCAATTTTCCCGTTCTCTTTGGAGTGTGTTACAAGCTCTTGTGCATAAAGAAGATCTGTAAAGTTGGAAAGACTGAAGTCTCAAATCCAAAGAGCTATTCTTTATAAAATTTAAGAGTCAAACACACCTACCTAAAACGGCTCGTTCTACACGCCCCCACATGTCTACGTCACTTTTGGAAGATTTGCATAACGCCGCCCAACGTTCACGCAAAGAAAGAAGGCGTGTTTCAGTAACCACAGTTAGTGTTGAAACAGCATGTCAGAGAGACGCTGTGTGTTCTAGGCGAAAGCAAAAGCACTTTAATTTGGCCTTCCGGAAGTAGATCCAATTAGGAATCATTGGCTAAGATTTATTTACAAAAGAACAGCACAACCCAGATGTTCGAATTTCTGCAACGCATTTTGTGGACGACAGTTTTTTGAACCTAGAAAAGAACAAGGCTGGCTGTGCACAAAGGCTAATAAAAAAAAAAACGACTTGCCAAGACGATTGCTGAATCAGCGCGTAAGTATGATGGGTATGAGTGTAATGATTGCTATTGACTGTCAAATGCATAGTTTGCGCGAGGAACGTGTGTGTGTGTGTGTGTGAGAAGTGTGTGTGTGTGTGAGAGAGGAACAGGGTCACATCACAGCAGAGTGAACAGCCNCCAAGCAGCGTCCTTAATATTTTCAAGAAACAGCTGAAAACCCATCTCTTTCATCTTCGTTTGACCCTCTAACTCTAGCACTCTCTATTCTAATGCTACTTTTAATTTTATCTGCTTGTTTTTTTTTATTAAAAAAATTGACCCTCTAACATTTGCATTCTATTTCTATTCTAATGGCCAATCCATAATTTTTGGGGGATTTTTTATTTATTTATTTTTAATAAGTATCGGTTCAGGCACCGTTTAGGCACCGGTACTGTTTTAAAAGTATCGATTTGGCACTGGTATCGAGAAAGAAAAAAAAACGATACCCAACCCTACAGGTAAAGCTTACACAACGTGCAACATTAATCAAACATTGTGGTGTCAATACTCAATAAGTTACAACGCAAATCAGAAATTTTTAAAAATAATTCCTTTACTGGTCATTTTGAAATGTCAAACTTTGTCCACAATTGTTAACCACCTCAATCTGTATTATATTTTAGGGTTTTAAAAAAATTCCCTCATGTCCAAATTCAGCATGAAGGGGGGTGGTCTGCTGCAAAAAGAGGCATTTGAAAAGACTGCACTGTTCTCAGTCATTAGAGGTATGTGTATAAAACACACAACGTTTACCAGAGAGCTTCTCTCTTTTTTAACACTGAATGGTGATACACTATATATATCTTGTTTTTGTTCAAAAGAGAATGACTCCCTGTCACAAGTGGTGTAATTAAAGTAAAAAAATTGTCAAGCATCTTATTTGGCAGATACTGTGATGACCAACTTCCCGGCAACAGAGTTGGACTTGAGGAATGCAGTTGGGAAGCATTTACACCGAAATAAGCCCATATTAATGATTTCCTATAAGTTCACGTTGTTTTTTCTGTGTTAAGTAAGCCAACAAAAGGTTCAACGTTTTTTATGCGTCTTTATGCCGTAATTGTTTTAAGTTAATGTAAAACATGCTCTTTTTTGGTATTAATGTTTTTGCTTTTAAATATCGGTTAAATATTTTATTTTTTTCATTTTTATATTTTTATTATCTTAAGTTGTTAAAATATTCCAGATTTTTAAATCATATTTATATTTAAGTGTATTGTATTTATAAAATTTTATCTTGTCATTAATTCTTTTGTATTTTTATCATTTTGTATTGTCTTACGTTGTCCCATTGTAAAAACTTTATTTTTTCTTAGAGTAGAGGGCGCGGTGTATATTTAACTTTGTTTGATGATTGCCAGTTTTGTCCTAGATGTCAGTGTGTACGGAAAGTATTCAGACCCCCTTACATTTTTTCACTCTTTGTTATATTGCAACCATCTGCTAAAATAATTTAAGTTAATTTTTTCCCCCTCATTAATGTACACACAGTACCCCATATTGACAGAAAAAACACAGAACTGTTGACATTTTTCAGATTTATTAAAAAAGAAAAACTGAAAAATCACATGGTCCTAAGTATTCAGACCCTTTGCTGTGACACTATTTAACTCAGGTGCTGTCCATTTCTTCTGATATTCTTTGAGATGGTTCTACACCTTCATTTTGAGTCCAGCTGTGTTTGATTATACTTATTTGACTTGATTAGGAAAGCCACACACCTATCGATATAAGACCTTACTGCTCACAGTGTATGTCAGAGCAAATGAGAATTATGAGGTCAAAAGGAACTGCCTGAAGAGCTTAGAGACAGAATTGTGGCAAGGCACAGATCTGGCCCAGGTTACAAAAAAAATTCTGCTGCCTTAAGGTTCCTAATGCACAGTGGCCTTCCAGAATCCGTATGGAAGACCGTTTTGACGACCAAACCCTTCCCCTAAGACGCTGGCCCGTGACCGTGCCCAAACTGATCTAACGGTGGAGAGAGCCTTGGTGAGAGAGTAAAAGAAAGAACCCAACGATCACTGTGGCTGATCTCAGAGATGCAGTCGGAGATGAGGAGACTTGTAGAAAGACAACCAGCCATGCATCCCTCCACCATTCTGGGCTTTATGGCAGAGTTGCCTGACGGAATCCTCTCCTCAGTGCAAGACACATGAAAGCCTGCATGGAGTTTGCAAAAAAACACCTGAAGGACTCCAAGATGGTGAGAAATAAGATTCTCTGGTCTGATGTGACCAAGATAGAACTTTTTGGCCTTATTTCTAAGCAGTAGTTGTGGAGAAAACCAGGCACTGCTCATAACAAACCTGTCCAATACAGTCCCAACAGTGAAGCATGATGGTGGCAGAATCATGCTGTGGGGGTGTTTTTCAGCGGCCAGGATGACTGGTTGCAATCGAGGGACAGATGAATGCGGCCAAGTACAGGGATGTCCTGGACTAAAACCTTCTCCAGAGTGCTCAGGACCTCAGACTGGGCCGAATGTTTACCTTCCAACAAGACAATGACCTTAAGCAGACAGCTAAAATAACGAAGGAGTGTTTTCACAACAACTCTGTGACTGTTCTTTGTTCTTGAATGGCCCAGCCAGAGCCTGACTTAAACCCAATTGAGCATCTCTGGAGAGACCTAAAAATGTCTGTCCACCAATGTTTACCATCCAACTTGACAGAACTGGAGAGGTTCTGCAAGGAGGAATGGCAGAGGATCCTTAAATCCAGGTGTGAAAAACTTGTTGTTTCTTTCCCAAAAAGACTCATGGCTGTCTTAGATCAAAAGGGTGCTTCTACTAAAAACTGAGCAAAGGGTCTGAATACTTAGGACCATTTGATATTTCAGTTTTTCTTTTTTAATATATTTGCAAAAATGTCAACAATTCTGTTTTTTTTTCTGTCAATATGGGGTGCTGTGTGTACATTTATGAGGAAAAAAAAATTAACTTAAATTATTTTTAGCAAATGGCTGCAATATAATAAAGATTGAAAAATTTAAGGGGGTCTTAATACTTTCCGTACCCACTGTATATATGGAGGCATTCATTAGCTGTCTATTTGATGACTAGTTTATTCTTGGGCTATGATTAGACGTCTGTTAGATTTTCACTGACAGCCCAAATTTAGCCCCGTTTTAGCCTAGACGTCTAGGCTATATTTAGACATCTAATAGACATCTTTTAAACGCAAAATTGCTTGCTTATCTGATCGGGACGTCTAAATATATCCTAGACGTCTAGGCTAAAACTAGGCTAAATTTGGGCTGTCAGTGAAAATTTAATAGATGTTTAATCATAGCCCAAGAATAGACTAGTCCTCAATTAGACCGCTATTAAACGACTACATATACATCTAATAGACAACAAAATGGTAATCCATACATACAGCTTTTATTAAGAAAAATAAATTTTTTGGCAACTTAAGACAATACAAAATGATAAAACTACAGAAGAATTAGTGACAAAATAAAATGTTATAAATACAATACACTTAAATATAAATATTATGATTAAAAAAATCTGGAGTTTTTAACAACTTAAGATAATAAAAATATAAAAATGAAATATTTTAAATAACTTAAGATATTTAAAAGAAAAAAAAATTGAATACAAATCAAGAGCATGTTATCACACTTAACATTAAAACATTACGGATAAATGACAACATTAAAAAAAGATTAACCCTTTTGTTTGTTTACTTATTTTAACAAATAAAACAACCAATAGTGAACTTAAAGGAAATTATTAATTTTTGTTTTTATTTCTTGTTTAAAATGCTTCCCAAATGCATTCCTCAAGTCCAACTCTGTTGCCGGGAAGTTGGTCATCACAGTATCTGCCAAATAAGATGCTTGACAATTTTTTTACTTTAATTACACCACTTGTGACAGGGAGTCATTCTCTTTTGCTTGGATGCCAACTAAAAACAAAAAAGAGATATATAGTGTATCACCATTCAGTGTGTTAAAAAAGAGAGAAGCTCTCTGGTAAATGTTGTGTTTTTTATACACATACCTCTAATGACTGAGAACAGTGTAGTCTTTTCAAATGCCTCTTTCTGCAATGGACCATCCCCCCTTCATGTTGAATTTGGACATAAGGGATTTTTTTTTTTTAATCCTAAAATATAAGACAATTTGAGGTGGTTAACAATTGTGGACAAAGTTTGACATTTCAAAATGACCAGTAAAGGAATTATTTTTTAAATTTCTGATTTGCGTTGTAACTTATTGAGTATTGACACCACAATGTTTGATTAATGTGGCAAGATGTGTAGGCTTTACCTATCCAGCATCTTTCTGGCACTGTGTTTTTGGTTTCTTAAATTCTGCACAACTTTGACACCTGAATAACCCATGCCAATGCAGTCGGGTAGTATTATATGCTCCGTGTACATGTGTTTACCAACCTTAAACATTGATGCCCATTGACCTGCCAGCTTTCCATCACTAACCCTTTAAAACTCTTTATTCCAGCAGTTTAAGTTTTTCCCTATTAGTGCCCCCCACAATCTGTCTCTGCCTCCAAAATTGTCTGGCACAACTGACTTCATAACACAGTGATAGGTGCTGTAACTAAAAAGTAGCCCAGTACACTTTAACCTTAAATGTACATGGAATAATAAATTCACTCCTAGTCCCCTACCATTTTATTACGTTGTTTTCTGTTTGTACTGTTTAGGTTTTAATGGTGCATTGCACATCTGAGCTATCTGCACTATTCTAATACTGCTGTAAACTTTGTGTAATTGATCATTTTATATTGCCATTTTAAATTATTTGTATTCTTAAGCTTTACTATCAATTTGGAAGTTTCAAAATAAATCTTATTGTACTTGTACAATGACAAAGATATTCTACTCAATTAGCTCATGCTCTCTCTGTATCTAACAAGCCATTGTTCAGTAATAAATTAAATATAATAATTAAAATAAATGATGGACTTTGTCAAAGATGAGAGCTTTAGTGAGGAAATGTTTTTTTTTGTTGTTTTGTTTTTACCATTGCTGCCCGGATCTTTTCCAGATGTTGAAACTCCTCCTCAGTTTCTCCAATTCTTCTGAGTGTGTTCACTGTATAAATTTATATGGATTAATCTTTGTCAAAGCTGTATTTTTTCTGTTGTTTGCTCTTTCGCCTCTTATTGCATGTTTTAAAATCGCTTGAGTTTGTAAACGATAAAATGATAAAACTTTTACTCTATTCAGTTTTGCAATTAATCCTCTGAACACATGTGTGCTGAACCGTGGGCTAGTCACGGGTCTCTATCAACTACGATCTGCTCCCTTCATTAAAATGTCACGGTTCCTAAACATGATAAATAATATAGATAAATAATGAACACGTTAAAACGAAAACACAGATACTTACAAGACTAAGTAGGAATGTCTTTTATCGTTTGTTGTTTGCCCGCTGCTCTCTGACAGGTAAACTTAGTGCTCTCTCATGTTAAAAAAATTCAAAACACAACACTGATCTATAACTCTCATTTCTCGCATTGCCAGTGTAGTTATGTCTCAGTAGGGCTACAATTGGCATCTAGCGGTTGGGAATTGTAATTGCTTTTTTATTAATAAAATGAAAGACAGTCGAATATCAATAATATCATATAATGTGTATGAATTTAACATTTAGCTTGTGGATGCATGACATCATATTATCAAATTCAAGTAAACTTTTGAAACATTTAAATTGGCTTTATTTTTGGCATAATAAATAATGCTATATTTAACAATGCTGTAAAATAATTAAATAAAATATAAAATAATGCTAATTTAAATGATTCAAAAGTTTACTTGCATTTGATAAGAAGCTGCGTGGGCGAAAATTATATGTAAACAATTTTAAGGCTATTTTGGCTATGCTCATCGCTGGTCTGATTACTGGTATAGGGCTATAGCCAAACCGTTAAAATTAGACCACAGATTGCCTCAATTTCGCCAGGTGGGCTAAAAGCAGACAACTCGTAGCCCGTCCAATTTAGAGCTAAATCGTTGCTACATATAGACCATGTCATGAAATAACACGTCTTTGTAGATATTATTGACACTGCGAACATAATGGATATCAACCATCTCATGCGCTGTCTGGCCAAAAACTACAGTGAATCAGGTTTGACGATAAGTGGGCTACAAATAGCCGGTCTGACTACGAGCTAAATCGTGGCTACGCTCAGGCTACGTATTGAACATGTCAAAGAAATGAAACCAAACACCCTGTAAACGCTGTTACTTTGCTTACATAATGGAATATCATACATCTCACAAGTTAATTTGCCAAAAAAACGACATGAAACCAAATTCAAAATTATTTGGGCTAGATGTGGGTTACACATAGCCAGACTATATCGGGTCTATACTTAACCAAGACGTTGAAATGACGGCTATTGCTTGCTGGGACGTTACCTTACGGTCTCTATGTAGTCGTTTAATAGCGGTCGATTTGATGACTAGTCTATTCTTGGGCTATGGTTAGATGTCTATTAAATTTTCACTGACAGCCCAAATTTAGCCTTGTTTTAAGCCTATACTCTTGGGCCTTTGTTTTAGACTGCTACTAGACTCTTTTTAACCTGAAATTGCATGCTTGACGGCGCTCACCTCAGCTCACGGCAGGGGTTTCATTTCCTGCTTTTGCTTCCATCCATCAAGTAGGAACCTTCATGTATTTATTTATTTTGTAAATATTAATTTACTATTTGTTTTTTTTTTAATTGAATGTAATATTAAATATCAAATGGATAGTCCACCTAAAAATTAAATGCTGTCATCATTTATTCACCTTTGACTTTGTTTCTTCTGTGGAACATAAAATATTCAGAGAAATGTGTCTGTGTATTTTGTTTGTTTGTTTTTGTCCATATTGTGGAAGTCATTGGGCTCCTTTCCACTGTTCTTTAAAATATCCTATTTTGTGTTCCGCGGAAGAGAGTTATACAGATTTGGAACGATAGTGATGAATAAATCATTTTTGGGTGAACTACCCCTTTAAGTATCTAGCCTATATTTGCATCTAGGCAACATTTGTATTTCCAATTGGCACTGACAAGTCCTAAAGTTCTTTTTTTTTCAATCAGTTCAGACTAAAAACACCAAACAGACTAACCCCCATATAGACAACATGGCTATGCGAGAAAACATGGAGGCATCGCGCGCACCTCTTTATATCATCTTGCACCTCTCATCTGACACTCCCACTGATGGGAGCACAAGCCAGAAGCCACATACATACACACCGAGCGGCGGTATTCCCCTGTTGGTAGAATGAAAGCCAGCGCGTGCTGTTACCGCCAGGGGATTGGAGCAATGACTTGTCAGTAAAGTCACCCACCCTCTGAGTGTATCTCAGACCAGAGTTAGAATTGTTTGAGACACAGAGCAAGGCGGCGAGACACTGGCATAACTGATTTAACCAGACCGGGACAGAACGACACTCAAGTCCGAGAGAGATGGAGGAGGAGATGCTACCTGCAGACGAAGGTCTCTCTGCGCCCAAAATCTGCAGGCAGCAGCAGCAGCAGCGGAGTCCGTACAGCTCCCTCAAGACCTTCCCGAGCAAGCGCGCGGCGGGCAAGGCGAGATATGACAGACCCACAATGGTGGACATCCCGCAGCTCGGAGACCATCCTCATCATCTCAGTCATCATCAGCAGCAGTATTCACAGCGCGTGCCGCTTCCGCCAGCGTCCCTCTCCATCAGCAGCAGCCAGCAGCACCGTCTCCCCTGCGAAATCAGGCCCAGCAGCAGAGTCGCGACATCCAGCGCGGCATCAGCGGGGAGCGCCACGGCGGCAGCGGCGGCGACATCATTTGGCAACCAGAGGAGGGTCGCCGGCCAGGAGCGCGGCAGATACCCGGCGGGTCGCGCCGAGCTCAGCCACCAGTCTCCAGACTGCACCTATGGAATAAGCTCAGGTAAGTGAACAAGTTTGCCTCAGAAACTTTTATTCGTCACGAAGCTGAAGACTTGAAGTGTCTAACTTTTGGGGTGTGTTTTTTTACGAACATTGCAATCATTTTTAGACTCGTATACAGCCACAATTTGGGACCCACGCCCAATGATGCGACATGTTTAATTTCACATCAGTTTTTACCCGAAAATAATGACAGGAAAAAAATAACAACAACAGCGGCTTAATAAATTAATAATACCCCTGCAATAAAATGTTCTGTATCTGTTATATTCAGATGACATTTTGAGTCTATCTGTGGTATATTTACCAAAATCTTGTTTTACATCTTTGTTACTAACACGTCAGCAAGCAATTTTCAGTTTAAAAGACGTCTATTAGCAGTCTAAACACAGCCCAGAGGTCTAGGCTAAAACAAGGCTGAATTTGGGCTGTCAGTGAAAATCTAATAGACGTCTAATCATAGCCCAAGAATAGACTAGCCATCAATTAGACCGCTATTAAACGACTACGTATATATGTCTAATAGACGGTGAATATGGGTCTAGGCTAAAACGAGGCTAAATTTGGGCTGTCAAGGAAAATTTAATAGAAGTCTAATCATAGCCCAAGAATAGACTAGTCATCAAATAGACAGCTAATGAATGCCTCCATATATACATCTAATGGACAACAAAATGGCAATCCATCCAAACAAATTAAATATACAGCTTTTATTAAGAAAAATAAAAATTTTAACAACTTGGACAACTTAAGACAATACAAAATGATAAAAATACAAAAGAATTAATGACAAATTAAAATGTTATAAATACAACACACTTAAATACCTATTAGATTATTATCAATTTTTAACACTAAGATAATAAAAATAGTAAAAAATTAAATATTTAATGAGTAAGATATTAAAAGCACAGCAAAATCGAATACAAATCAAGCATGTTATTACATTGTAACATTAACCTACGGATAAATGCCAGCATAAAAAAAAAGATTGAAACTTTTGTTTGCGTTACTTACAAATAAAAACAACCAACAGTGAACTATAGAACAATTATTAATTATTGGTTTTATATTCTGTTAAAATGCTTCCCAACTAGCATTCCTCAAGTTCCAACTCTGTGGCCGCGGGAAGTTGGTCTCACAGTATCTCCAAATAAGATGCTTTAACATTTTTTTACTTTAATGAACACCATTGGGACGGGATCCATTCTCTTTTGCTTGTATGCCCTAAAACCAACAACGAGATATATGTGTACCCATCTCCTGTTTTATTAAAAAAGAGAAGCATCTCTTGTAAATGTTGTGTGTTTTATACACATGTATACTCTAATGACCGAGAACAGTGCAGTCTTTTCAAATACCTCTTTTCTGCAGCGGACCACCCCCCTTCATGCTGAATTTGGACATGAGGGAATTTTTTTTAAAACCCTAAAATATAGTACAGATTGAGGTGGTTAACAATTGCGGACGAAGTTTGACATTTCAAAATGACCAGTTAAGGAATTATTTTTTAAATTTCTGATTTGCGTTGTAACTTATTGAGTATTGACACCACAATGTTTGATTAATGTTGCACGTTGTGTAGGCTTTACCTGTCCAGCATCCTTCTGGCACTGTCTTTGAGGTTTCTTCCTTCAATTCTGCACAACTTTGACACCTGAATAACACATGCCAATGTCAGGCGGGTAGTATTATATGCGTCCGTGTACATGTGTTTACCAACCTTAAACACTGATGCCCATTGACCTGCAAGTTTTCCATCACTAACCCTTAAACTCTCTTTATTCCAGCGGTTTAAGTTTTTCCCTATTAGTGCCCCCCACAACCTGTCTCTTCCTCCAAAATTGTCTGGCACAACTGATTTCATAACAACACAGTGATAGCTGCTGTGACTACAAAATTAGCCCAGTACAAACATTAACCTCAAATGTTCATGGAATAATAAATTCACCCACTACCGTTTATTACATTGTTTTCTGTTTGTACTGTTTAGGTTTTAATGCTGCATTGCACATCTGAGCTATCTGCACTATTCTAATACTGCTGTAAACTTTGTGTAATTGATCATTTTATATTGCCATTTTAAATTATTTGTATTCTTAAGCTTTACTACAATTTGGAAGTTTCAAAATATGTCTTATGTACGTGTACAATGACAAGATATCTCATCAATGAGCTCTATGCTCTCTCCTGTATCTAACAAGCCATCTTGTTCAGTCATAAAATTCACACTATATACTTATAAGGGGACTGTTGGACTTTGTCAAAGCTAAGCTTTAGTTAGGAAATGTTTTTTATTTTTTTGTGTTTGTTTTTTAACCTGCTGCCCCGGATCTTGTTCCCGATGGTTGAAACTCCTCCTCCGTTTCTCCATTCTTCGATGTTCACTGTACTAATTAATATGGATTAATCTTTGTCAAAGATGTGTTTGTTCTGTTGTTTGCTCTTTCGCCTTTTCTTGCGCTGTTTTAAAATCGATTGTGTTTGTAAACACATACAAATGATAAAAGTTTTACTCTATTAAATTTTGCAATTAATCCTTTGAACACATGCGTGCTGAACCGTGGGTCACGTATCACTATCAACTACAATCTGCTCCCTTCACTAAAATGACATGGTTCCTAAACATGATAACAAATAATAAATAATAAACACGTCAAAACGAAAACACAGATACTAACAAGAACAAGTAGGAATGTCCTTTATCGTTTGTTTGCCCGCTGCTCTCCGACAAGTAAACCTAGTGCTCTCTCGTGTAAAAAATAATTCAAAACACAACACTGATCTCTACTAACTCTCATGTCTCGCTTTGCCAGTAGTCATGTCTCAGTAGGGCTAATTGCCATCTAGTGGTTGGGAATTGTAGTTGCATTTTTATTTATAAAATGAAAGAGGGCCGAATATCAATAATATCATATAATTTGTATGAATGTAACATTTAACAGCTTGTGGTATGCATGACATCATATTATCAAATGCAAATAAACTTTTGAAACATTTAAATTAGCATTAATTTTTTGGCATATAAATATGCTATATGTAATAACTGTAAAAAATTAAATAAAATATAAATCATCTTTGTAATAATTTAAATGATTTCAAAAGTTTCTCCTTGCATTTGATAAGAATGCGTGGGCAAAATTCTTGTAAACAATTTTTACGGTAGTTTTTGAACTATGCTCTCGCGGGTCTGGTTACTGGTTAGGGCTAATAGCCAATGCGGTTAAAATTAGACCACCATTGCTCGATTTCGCCAGGGGTGAAAAAGCAGACAACACGTAGTCCGCCAATTTAGAGCTAAATCGGGCTAACATAGACCATGTCATAAATACACTTATATCTTGGTAGATATTATTGACACGGCGAAACATTATTGGATATCCACCATCTCATCGCGCTGTCTGGCCAAAACTATCCGAAATGGTGCAGCCCGGGGATCTCCAAATGGGTGCGGGAACTCCAAAACGGGGTGGGAGCTCCAAATTAGGGCGTGGCTTCCTCCCATTGACACGCATGCACATTTTTTCCCCCAATCCACTTCAGTGCAAACTCTGCCCCACAGCTGATTTTAAAGATTTTATTGGTTGTGTCAATTACAGTGTTGATTTCCTACACTATACTACAAAAAATGCTAACCCCTAAACCCCACCCCACACCTGACCCTAACCTTAACCAGTGAAATTGACTGCACGGATATAGCGTGGTAAAGAAAGTTGCAGTTAAGGAGATAAACAGTTAATAAGATTATACGATAGGAGACTATTCTGTAACTCCCCAACCGGATCTCACCGGACAATGGCAGCTTTTTATTTACACCCAGCGTCACTACCCCCTCCTATCCTGCGAATTTCGATCCCCGGGATGCCCCCGTTGCTTAAAATAAAGCAGTAGAGTAAAATCTTTCCCCTGCGCTGTGCCGGGACGGCTCGCGGGAGAGCTCGTGGATGATTCCCGTTAAAATCATTAAGCAGAGGTTCAATCTCCAGTCCGAACACCACTGGCCACGAGCATTGGGCTCTGCTCTCACGTAGAATATTTACTTATATAGCATATTTTTTTTTATATTAACTAGAAACAATGTTTAATTTATAATGTTTTATTTTGAAATGTAAGTCAATATCCATTGGCTGAAGCCAGAGCCAATGGTGAAAGTCTTTGCGCGAGGTAGACCCCGCCCCATTTTGGAGGTTCTGTCCACTTTTGGAGTTCACGCCCCATTTTGGAGATCTCCGGTCTGCAGTTATACCTACACTGTAAAAAAAAATCTGTAAAATGTACGCTAAAAAAACGGCAGCTGTGGTTACCGGAATTTTACCGTAAAAAATAACGTTTTAGGTTTTACGGTTTTAACAAAAAATTTACAGTTAAATACCGTAATTCCATTAACAGATATAATGTTAATATACAGTCCTATTGAAGTACTGAAATCTGTTTTGTACTTTGTAATACACTGATAACCACCAAATGCAGATGGTGATGAGAAAGTCACATGATGAACCAAAGCCCATCACAAGCAGCTTTTAAATATTAACATATATAGAAGGTGCACGGTGTGTCATTCACACAAACACTAAACACCATCACGGTAACACACGTGAAACTGAAATAATGCAATAAACATTCATTTAACAACATTAGGTGTAACACACAACCCTAATATACAAAACTGATAAGAAAAAACTAAGGAACATAGTTATTTCAACAAAACAACATCAAATTTGAAATGTAACGCAGGGAATTCTGGGAATGTCAATTTACGGTTATTCACTGTAAATTATACGGTATTTTTCACTTCCAAAAACGGTATACTACCGTAAAATTTATGTCCAATACATGTAATTTCCAATACAGTTTTTCACCGTATATAGTAGGGGAATTTACCGTTAACCATTTAACAGGTTTTTACTGTAGCATTTTTACAGTCCTTTACCGTTAAATTCACGGTCATTTTTTACAGTGTACTTGGAGAACTACAGTGAATCAGGTTTGACTAAAAGTGGGCTACAAATAGCCGGTCTGACTACGAGCGAAATCATGGCTACGCTCGGGCTACGCTAGAAGTGGGTTACACATAACCGGACTATATCGGGTCTATAGTTAACCAAGACGGTGAAATGACGGCTATTGCTTGCTGGGACAGTGGTCGACACTCCTGCTTAGGTCATTTCTAAAAGGCTCTCATATTGCCAAAAAAAGAGAAATATGTCATGTAGTTTTACAATGAAATGTGAACACTGAGATTATCTATCATAAAAATGAAAGTCTCATCAAGTACTGTCAGATTTCTTTACACGCTGCATTAAGATGCTCCCAGCATGAATTTTTGAAAAGCATCTTGTTTTTCTGACCAGCTCTCTGATTTACCTAAACCTGTCGACTTCAGTAATTGTTTCTCATGTGCCTGTTGCAAGAGTTTTTATCCAGCAGAGCCTCAGGCCTTCACAGATTGAGAAGTTGTGTCATTATCATACAACAGGGTGCCTCAGTGTCTGTACAAACATTCAGCTGATCTGATTTTCTCCACGTGAGTTATTAGATTAGATATAGGAAGGTTTAAGATCAACCTTGCAACCTTTTTGTTTTTTGAAATACACCTGGGCATCATTAAAATGGCTTCAGGCTGTTTACTAAATATTAATTGCACTTGTTGGAGACGCAGTAGAGTTCACAGTGCCTGTTTGTAAACAGTGCATTCTAATTTCATACCAAGCCATTTTTGGTTTATTGTTATGGAATATCCACTGCAAAAGAATACATGGTGGATTTTTTTTGGCCAATCAGACAATGCTAATGGTTTCATCTTTCTAGCCCTGGGGAAAAGAGCCGTAGACACCCAAGGACACAGTTTTGAGATCAGTGCAATAATCCAAATTGCATTTAAAAGCTCCTCGAAAAGGATTGTGATTAAAACAAATGTGGCTCATAAATTTGGCTCTGCGGCACATGTTGTGTTTAATGAAATTTCATGAGGCTCACTCTGCATGGCATAATGGAGGGAGAAAAAGTGGGAGGGAGAGAAGGATGGGGGGGAAGTGAAAGGAAAGAGAGAACGATAGCTGCAAAGGAGAATGGAGAGGGTAAGATAGAGGAGAATGATATCAAATCCATCTTGCTGGGGGTAAACGGAGATGCTGCGCATGTTAATAAATGGCCACATCTGCTTAAGCCTGATAGACACATCCAGGCGACGACAGAAGCTCGCGCCCCGTCACTCATGCGGGTGCCACAGCAACTGCCAGAGCTGATAATTGTCTGCCCTGTGTCTTTGTGTGAGGTTGGCAAATTCATAATCATCCTTTTAAGATTCTGCATCTGGGCGCGGCCAGAAGGCTGTGGGGAGACAGAGTTATTGTATGGGGTTGGTCGGTTAGCATTTTCCTTTTATTAATCTCTCTGCTTCTTCTCATCATATTTAGAGGATTTGGAAGATATGAATAGTGTTTATTAGAACAGTGACACCATGTAAATGAGTTGCGTATCACAGCATCCTTATCTCTATCTCCTAAATCTGTAGGCATGCAGGACCTAGTTGCAGATTTAAAGATAAAAATTATGGAAAGTGCAAACGGAGGACATGAAGGACGTAACAAAAAAGCAAAAATCGAGCTCATAAAGGTCAAAAGCAATGCTGTTGTCAAATTAGGCTAAATTGAAATAATAAATTAAATGTTTTTAGTAATTATTAGATTGTTTTATTTAAACAGAATAGTAAAAAAGGCCAAAAATACACATAAATATTGAGGAAGAAATGTTAAGGGATATTATATTAATATTATATTCTTTCTTCTCTAAAGCACCAAAGGAGACATTTAGCAGAATATCCAAGTTACAAAAAGTATAAAATGGCACTGAAAAAGCATTGTAAAAAAATCAAAATGGAAAAATGTGCCTTGAAAATTGCTTGATACCTGTGGTAGTATAGAAAAGTTCTACTGTAAATATCTCTTTTTGACTAGTCATGCAGGTTTTAAAATACATTATACTGAGTAAAATGAGTTTCATTTCAAATTTCAGTAACGGTTGAACTGTTTCTTTGAATACGAAAAATTAAACGAAGAAATCTGATGCTGCAATACTTGCGTACTTATGTGTGATTTTGATCTCCCCTCAGAAAACCGGCTCATATTGGATGCTTTTGCCCAGCAGTGCAGTCGAGTACTCAGCCTCCTCAACAGCAACGGACGGCTCCTTGAGCCCCAGCCTTCTCTCGTCCCTCCATCCTCTTCCATCTCCTCTCTTATAAAACAGGAGGACAGCTGCCTGTCTCCAGGAGAGAGGCTCAGTTCTAAGCCCAGATCAGAGGACTCATCCCTGGAGAACACAGGTGAGGAGAGCCAACGAGGCAACCACTGGAGCCAGCAGCAGACTTCCGCTTTCCTCCAGATTTTCACAGAGTCGCTTCAGAACTACCTGCTCTCTGGACCCCAGTCATCAGACAGGGAACGGAGTCGCCCGGTAGAGGCTGAACCGGCAGCATCAGGGTCGCCGAGGCAGATCTTAGGTGGCTGGGCTTCACCAGCACCGTCTGAATCATACGGACACCCCTCGTCCACACTGCCTGAGGAAGATGAGGAGGAAGGTTGTTGTCCACGCTGTATGGAGCTGGAACAGGAAGTTCTTAGTCTACAGCAGGAAAATGAGGAACTGAGACAAAAACTGGACAATATACCAGGTATTAAACTTGATGAAATTTGATAATTTGGTTTTATTTCTGTTTTGATATTAGACGCATAATCCACTGTAAGATTTTTTTTTTTTTCCCCCACAGAATCATTATTACTATCCTAAGCTTTTAAAGGTGCACAGTGTAATTAAAAGGGCTTCATTCTGTTCACTAAATATTTATTGAACTTGCTGGAGACACAGAAAATTCTCATTACACAAATTTGTAAAGAAATCGTTTAAAATCTGTTGTCCACAAAAGAGAAATTCTAAAGTCTCCCGGCTGTTTGCCACCAAAATAAAGGTCTGTAGTATAATGTTTGAAAGCAGAGAAATGAAGGCAAATATTAGTACTGTAATTTTACTGTTGTTCTGTAAAAAAAAAATTATTGAATACTATATTCTTCAGGTAATATATTTTGCAACCATATCTTGTCTTTTTAATGATTATTATTTTTTATAATTTATATAATAAAATAAAAATATAATTTTTGATAGTATTGTAGTTATAGTACCTTTTTTTTATTTTTTTCCTAGCTGATCACATGTCTGACTTTTGCAGTGGAAATTATTGAAAGTTTCAGTTTTGGAAGGCTTTGTGAAAATTCCCTTTTCACAGTGTATTTGTGAGCTATGATTAATTTATTCCACAACTGAAAGTGTCCAAAAAGGGTTATCGAGACATTTGGCTGATCTTGTATTTGCCACTATAGAGGGGAAACAATAGTAAATATTAAAGATTACAATAGCTTTCTCTGGGCCACAGAGAATATCAAAATGTGTAGTATGCATTCATTCACAATGTATAAAATTTTAATTGGAAAAAAATACTCTGTGCACTCTTAACAGTACATTGTATTTTGTTTATGTACAACAGCTTGGTTGGTTTAAATAAAACTAAAAGTTCATCAGCCAACAAGTTTTCCTGGTTTTGCCTTTAACAGCTCCTTGCCAGAATGTTCTGGACTTTTTTAAGACTGTTCTTCAGCACTACAACCAATTTGTGCAGCCCCAGCCTGAAGAGCAGCTTACCGAGGTGAGCCTGACAAAAGACCGTTCAGTGATGTTAAAATAGTCATGAAAACCACAGAGACACAGGTTACGCAAGAAACTATTATCAGTGGAAAAAGAACTGAAACTGTCAGTCAAATAGAAGTCTAATCTGAGGTTATGAAAATATCACTTTGAAGAACTGTTACGTAAAAACTAAAAGCAACACAATCTTTTAGCATCCCAGTAAAGTTTCAGTTCTCCATATTGAATTTGCCTGTTTTCTGGTACAATATTCAGTGCAGCGTCTGTTTAAATGTTGATGCATTAAAGTGCATTAAAGATTTCTTCCCCTCTACAATCTATAATCTCTTAATATCTGTCTAAATAGGGCAGTAAACAGCTTCTGGGAAACTATCCTCTCTTCATCACCAATAAGCAATGGGACGAGGCAGTCAACTCCTCAAAAAAAGATGGCCGGCGGCTCCTGCGTTACCTTATCCGGTTCGTGTTCAGCACAGATGAGCTGAAATACTCATGCGGTCTGGGGAAGAGGAAACGTTCGGTACACACAGGGGAGCCGGGGCCGGAGAGAAGACCTCTCAACCCCGTCAAGGTCACTTGTCTCAGAGGTAGTGAGCTAAAACTTTCTTACACTTTTTTTGATTTTAGCATCTAATTGTAATCAGATTATCAGTGCGATAATTATGCAAACTTAATTTAGCAACTCACACATTCTATCTCCCTCATCCATCTCTGTCCCGTGGCGTTCCCTCTCACAGAGTTTATCCGGATGCACTGTGCTTCTAATCCTGACTGGTGGATGCCCTCTGAGGAGCAGATAAACAAAGTCTTCAGTGATGCAGTAGGGCACGCGCGGCAGGGCCGTGCTGTAGGTGCTTTCCTGGCCAGCGGTAGCAGCAGTAGTGGTAGTTTATACATGGAGAGCTATGACGGGCAGCTCTCTCAGGATGAGCTCTATCTGAAGGGCTCGCAGAATGGTTTGGGGGACTAAAGAAGAAAAATACGTCCAAATCTTTGATCAAGGTGAGGAGTGAGCCCTCCGGATCGGCTCATACAGAAATTGCAGCATTTACATGGTGTTAACGTGACTTGTGTATGAATATAAACCTTATTCCTTCCTGTTAAAACATTCCAGGGCATTCACACCTACCCACTAAATTATGTGGGATTCTTCCAAGCTTTTTTTGTTCAACTTAAACGGTTAGTGGTCACTAGGCAGCAGAGTTGGTTGAATTCTACACAATATCAGATTTATTATGCGCTCCATTTCCTAATTCATTCCATCGAATGTGAGTAACATGAATGTATCCATTTTACTGCATTGTAAATAATGAGAGCTTCCTTTCTTGTGTCAGATTGGTCAGATGTTCACACAGACAACCTGCAAATGAGGTGCTAATATGATTTTCTGTTATTCTCTCTGATATGGTTCAATTTAAAGTGCTGCCCTCTATTTTATCATGATGTTGAATAATCTGTGATGTTTATAAAAACTGTAATGTTGCGAAATCAGTTTCATAGTGGCTGCAGGATGATTTACTGAACTCTACAATTTGTCCGTGTCTGTGACTGTGGAGATACAGTACGTCTGTAATATAATGCGTTGGGTGGCTTCCTAATCTTTCCTCTGATCCAATAAGGAGGCGATGTTGCTCGTAATTTGTGTTGCTGGTTCTTGATTCTAGTTCGTCAAGCACCACAAAGATCATGTTTAAAGGATCAGCCGGACTTCATTTATTCTACCACATTATGATATTCTGTGTGACTGCATAGAAGACTAAATGAAATGCCTTAAAAAGAGACACCATCTAGCACTAAGAACTACAAATACTGCCAATTTCAGACTGTTGTTATCTCTTAGCGTTCCTGTTACATTAGTGGCCTCTGGCTGTTTGGGTTTTCAAACAAAAGAAAAATGTGTTTGAAAACGGACCATCTTTCTTTAATGCCTTAGACTCTGTCTGTGAAAATGTTTATACATCCAGGTCATCATGTAATGTCTGGCAGAATTCAGTCTAATGTCATTTAACTACTAATTTTGAATTCATTCTCCGTGGCGCTTCATCAGACGTCTGATGGTGGGGAATCCCTAACATTTAAACCTCTTCACATAGCATGAAAACTTGTGATCATTAAGGGAGTTTCATATCTGAAGATCTGTGGCCTCATTCATCTGCTACTAAAGGCTACTGTTTCGCCCAAGTTCACATCTTCATGTTCAGGTTTAAATGTCAGCAATTCCCAAACATTAAACAGCTGATAAAGTTGTGTCAGAGAGGTATAAAGACTTCAAAATAAGTTACCAAGTTGCTGTTGCCTTTAACTACCAGACATACAAAAGTCACTGTTGTTGTGATATGTAGCCTGTTGTGATTGTACAAATCCATGGTGATTGGAAATTGTTAGTCCTCTAGTCTGTTCAAAGAACGTGTCAACACTGTGAACTCCACCAAAAGTGATGAGACTGTTTTTCCTCTTACTTATCAATGATATTTTCTTTTCAAACAGAAGATGCGTTTATGTAATGTGGACAAAAAAGAGAAAATACAATGAAGCAAAATAACTGATCCAGACAATGCCATCTGTGTTGTGTTTCAATGGTAGCTTCTCTATTAATTCTAGACATTGAACAATAGATGGCAGTAGACAACAATAAAGCCATTGAAACCTTCCTTTTTGAACCCAACCCAATCCAAACCAAGGCTGTCAAATTCACTCCAGTGTGAATAATTGCAGATGTCTGTGGAGTGAGTGTGTGTATACTTTATGAAATCATTCGGATGCCTCATGTTAGCCTATTTATGATAAACTAGAGTGCAAAATTGGGCTCAAAGTGAAAAGTGCTTTTAAAAATCAGCCAGCACACCAGATGGACCAAGCTGAGAGACCAAGGCCAGCAAACCAATTTAGTTTAAGTTCTTCTTGTTGTTTTTCAGCAGTTTAATGACCATCCATTGTAAATTAAGTAAAGTTATATCTTCAACTTAGTATATATATAACATATGTTATGTAATGCACCGGCATTTCCAGGCATTGCGCAATATATGTGGCTGAAACAGAGATTTAGCCGGAAAAAATCATCTTCATCATGGGACAGTTAAGCAGAGAGATAGCATCATACCCCACCCCATGTACTCACACACACACAGAACTATCATCACTACTGTAAAGTGATGGGGATTTTGATTCATTGACTCGAATCTTTTGAATAGGTTTACTAGCAGAATAAATCCGATTGCGATTCACTCAGTGACTCTTTTTGCAGGTTACAGTGGTACAAATGAGCGAGTCATTGAATCATTCACACAACCGCTTAGTAAAATGCACCGAATCAACCGGAAATGTGTTTGCTTGCATTTAATCTCTCTCTAGGTTTTGGCGATTGGTATTCCAGTTAAATTTACTTGAAAAATCTCATTAGACTCCAAACCCAATGATAAATCTCTGCAGAACGCTAGTGGGCGTTATTATAACCAAGAACTTTTCAAAGGCTTTACCCGATTTACTTTAAATTTGGGGTGGGTTAAGGATGAGCCTACATGATTAACAAATCGGGTAAAGCTGTTGAAAAACATTTTAAACGTCCACTGATTTTGTCAATTTTGGTTGTAAAGAGACACCTGAGCACAATCCTCAAAACAGCTGTTCAGTGAAGGGGCCTATTCTTTCAGGAAGTCCAACCAATGTGCTCCTTCGCATGTCCTACTCAAATGCTATTTGAAGCCAGTAGCCCCTCACTGCAGAACACAAGATCCAGGGGACGGGGTTGGATCCACATCTAGGGGGTGGAGATGGGTGGGTTTAGGGATCAGGGGGTGGAGACGGTTAGGTTTGGGTATATGTAAGGTGGGAGGAGTTGGATCAGGATCCAACCACGCCCCCTGGATCTTGTGTTCTGCAGTGAGCACCATCTCATTTGAAGTGCATGAAAATAAACGAGAACGATTTATTCAGTTAAAAGATTTGTTCAAACAACAAATTTGTTCACCTAGAGCAGGGGTGCCCAAACTTGGTCCTGGAGGTCCGGTGTCCTGCAGAGTTTGGCTCCAACTTGCCTCAACACACCTGCCGGGAAGTTTCTAGCATGCCTAGTAAGAGCTTGATTAGCTGGTTCAGGTGTGTTTGATTTGGGTTGGAGCTAAACTCTGCAGAACACCGGCCCTCCAGGACCGAGTTTGGGCACCCCTGACCTAAAGGATTCCTTCAAAACTCTTTCACCAAACAAACAGCTTCAGCATGGATTCGTTTTCCCACACTCATTACAGCGTGCTCCCCGATTCCCAGTCCAAGTAGATCTCTGCTAGATTGTTTACTATGTTCTGATATGAACTATAGCAGCACGGAATTGAGTTGCCTTTCTCTTTAATTCAGCTGCATACTTTATTGCGGAGCCCCCACTAAATGTTGGAGGGCGGGCCGCGCAGCAGCAGCAGTGCAGTGAATTGTCAAAAATCTGTTGTGGTGGTGACGCCGAGGGTCCAGAACGCCCACTACGGTAAATGTGAAGTTTGACTCGCCAGGGATTTGATATTTATTATCAACGTTTCAATTGTGATCGTCTTTTTGAATTGAGCTGCACGGTAATGCAGCGATTTCTCTCACTGCAACTTCGGGTGGCGGATAGGGACAAGGGCGCGGGCAGTGCATAGTTATCCAGTGCGCAAGTGTCTTTCTGCTGGATTATATCCCAAACAACTGCGTCTCCAACTGCAACGGGATGCCTCTGATTAGCCTGGACGACGATGATCAGAGATGGGTCCCGACGCACGTCAACGTGACCGTCCTTCGCGCGAGGAGTCTGCGGACGAAGGGCAAGCAAGGCAGCCGCTATGTTTACACCATCATCCAGGTCGGCAAGGAGAAGTACACCACCGGCCTGGTGGAGAAGGCTGAGGAGCCGCAGTGGCACGAGGAATGCTCGTTTGAGCTGCTGCCCGGGCTGCTGGAGGCGGGTGGGATGAGCGCGTACCCGCCCGGGAGCAGCAACCTGGTGCTCACCGTGATGCATCGCGTGCTGATCGGGCTGGACGTGTTTCTCGGTCAAACTATTATTCCCCTCCACAAAGTTTTTCAAGATGGAATGTGTCCCAGAAATGAGTGAGTATTTCAGCCAATAATAGGATCAATTAATAGGCCTCTTTGTCGAGGGCCTCCTTGAGACTTTTTTTGTACTGTGGCAGTACCATGGTACTGAATGATTATCATATTCATGCAAGTGTACATTAAAAAAGAGCTCAGTTAAAACCCCTTCTTAAACTATCAGAGTAGTTGCTAGAAGAACAGCTAACCAGTATTTGTTTCAGCAGGTAAACGTAAAACATGGTATAATAAATAGATATATCATTTTCATTTTCATTACTTGAAATAAATAAATGCTAACTCAAATAAAATATTTTCATTTGATATACTGAAATAACTAAACATAAAACTGAAATTTAAACTGAAAATTGCTGAAAACTGTATAGACTTAAACGAATAAAAAAAGACAAAAACACTTAATAAAATATTAAGACAACGAAAAGCTTATTAAAAAATATTAATTAAAAGTATAGTAGTATCTCAATGATACAAAAAAAAAACTGATTATAGAGTACATGTAAAATAAAAAGACATGGCATTTTTAGTCTTGTTTCACCACTTCAGAATCCGAATCAGAATGAGCTTTATTGCCAGGTATGTTTACACATACGAGGAATTCATTTGTTGTCACAACATTTTTTGTGACAGAAGCTTCCACCGTGTAACAAAATGACAGTGATGGAACAAAAAAAACACAGATAATTAAAAAAAAAAATAGAACAAGTAAAATAAGGAATAAAAAATATACAAATCGACAATTGTATGTACAGGACCGGTATATAACAATAGACAGTTGTATGTACAGGTATATTATGTGCAAATTGAAATGTAGACTGAGTATGTGTGTTGCTTCATTCCCACTTTGCTTCATTCCCAAGAGTGAGTGTAAAAAAGTATAGCCTTAAGATACAGGATCTTTATGATTTTTATAGCCTTGTGTTCATGTAACTGAATGAACTTTTAAAAAATAGCTTTTCTTGTTTTTCAGTTGATATAGTCCTGGGAAATTTGACACAGGCATGCCAAAACCTTGAGTCTGTGATTTTGGGTCGAAGAATTTCTGTGCACCCATTTCACAGTTGGGCAGACATTCCCATTCGCAGAACTGCAGGAAGATTCTTTAACCAGCCACCAAAACTTAACCTAAATTACTGATGTCGCATGCAGTATCAAACAAATGCATGGTGGTCGAAGCCACACAAGCAATCTATGGGAAGTGTAAAACCAACAGTGCTGTGAATACCGGAGTAATGGGATATGTTTTTACAGACACAACAACAGCAGCAACATACTTGGAGGGGCATGCTGCATCTAGTCCTCATCAGTGTGCTTGCGTAGTGCTGGCACAGAGTCATGCCTCCACACAGGGCAGTACCAGCATGTGTCAGAATGGTCACAGAGTCTGCAGTGAACTCAACAAACACGCATTTCACTGCACTCCAACAGACGTAACCTTCCTGGAATCTTGTTCTTTTTTTCATTGTTCAATTTTATTTAAATATATCTCTTGTTTAAAAGCTTGCGCATCTAATAGATGAAATTCAACTAGCAGTGCCGTCATTAGGAGGAGTAAATAATTTGCCATAAGAGGGGAGGACGAGATCAAGTAGGTGGGCCTCTTGGCTGAAACCTCTATAAACAAGTGAGGGAGGAAGTCAGTGAGCCATGCTGAGCAACAATAACATTGTTATTTTCATATTCAATACGCCTTCCTTTATTCTCATGTCCACAATTCAACTCTCAAATTCACATAATGTTCAGCTGACTAACAAAATTGATTTAATTAAAGATGATCCAGATGTTAGTAAGCACTGAATGCGTAATATAATGTATATTAATCAGCATGTTTGTTTCTTCTCAGTGTAAGCAGGTTGCTGGTTTTAATAGTTCCATATCTGCCAGGGTGTTTCAAGAAAATCAAAAATTCTCAAAAACTAGATTTCTCAGCTTCCTAGTGGCCCCCAGGACCACTTTTTTATTTTAATTAATAATTACTACTATTAGGATTTCAATTCATACTTATTATTGATATAATAAAACAATCTAACTAAAAAATCGAGATGTAAACTGCAATCATATTTTTTCCGCCGCTTAATAACTAATGTTTTTATTGAAGATTATATGATTCTTAAAACTTCTGGAATCACAAAATCAGTCATGGTTACTTATATCAAACAATAATAAAAAAGTTTGAAAACAAGCAGCTTTTTCTTAATTATAGCATAAGTACAGAAAATATCTTTGCCTATATGAGGTGGCCTTTGAATATTGTGTTGGACAACAAGGGACCTTTGAGTTAAAAGGTGGAGAGCCACTAAACTACAATGTCCTAGCAACCACCCAGAGCACCTTAGCAACTGCCTAGCAACCACCCAGAACACCAACTGCCTAGCAGCCTTCCAGGACACCTTTGCAACTGCCTAAAACCAATTAGAACAGTTTAGCGGCCATTTAGCAACTCTCTAGCAATATTCAGAACACCTTACCTGGCATAACTCCAACAAACACTTAAAGCATCTTAACAACGGCCTAGCAATGCCCTAGAAACCATCTTGAACACCACAGTGCAGGAGTGTGGTGGGTGGATCTGTCTAGTAACCACGTAACAATGACTTTTTCGAGTCAACATTCAGTATTTATCTTGACAAACTTTCATTTTCTAGTTGAAGTTTGCACTGCCATGTAGGCCTCTCAGCGTTTCAGGTCATGTGGAGAGACGTATGGAGAAAAGTCTGTCTCTGCACACACTATTCTGAGTCATCACATGTTGTTGTAGGCGTGAGGCTGTTCTGCACATCTGGCTTTAATTGAGCTCAGAGTTGCACCTCTCTTTCTCTCTCTCCTGCGTCTCCCAGTGTAGGGCGTTTGTCTTGGCTCTCTGCACGTGTGCACACATGAGGTGCTCTGTGCTCTACCGGAAATGGAGGAAATAGTTTCGCCACTGGTTCTGTGTGAGACAAAGGGACGGCATCGTACTAAGGCAGTAACATTCATTCAAGAGGCCCCTTGTGTTTTTACTGCAGTATAGATCATAGCTGCTTGCTTCAGTGTGGTGCTGGAAATTGTTAGCCAGTGTTATAAAAGATGAGGCCATCATTATTTTAAGTGTGAAAATGTCATCCCAAAATCAAAAGAAAAAATAAATATAGTAATTACACTTGAATTAAGTCTCTTATGCTCACCAAGGCTGCATTTATTTGAACACAAATGCAGTAAAGACAATTTAAATAATTGTTTTATTTTGTAATATTTTAAAAATGTAATTTATTCATGTGATGGCAAAGCTGAACAGCCATTACGGTGTTCAAAACAGTTTGCTGTTTTAGATTTTTTGTGGACCGGTTGACTAATTTTCAGGTTTCTTTGATGAATAGAAAGTTTAAAAATATATATTTTGTAATATTGTAGGTCTTTTAAATTTCCTTTTTATCAATTTAATGCATCCTTGCTGAATAAAAGTAGGCAATTAATTTTAAATTCTACTGACCCCAAACTTTTAAGTGTGTACTGTATACTTTGCGTAAAGACAATTAGGATCATTAAGAGCATTTATGTTAGAATACTATTAAAATATACTGAGGTTCTGAAAGTAAGGATGCACCATGCTGGCCTGATGTTTAATTATAATTATGTTATAGTAATTAACTGCTAAATTACAGATATTACAATCTATAATATTTTTGGCTAATAAATGGAAAACACTAAAAACTGAAAGCAGTGTTGATTGTGATTCAATTTTTTTAACCTTTAGTTCGTGGTAAGTGCTGTTAGATCATAAAAACAACGTGCTGCAAAGTTAAGAGCTCTAAGGTCAATGCAAAGGAGAAGTTTCTTTTAAGAAATCGCTGATGATAGGGTAGGGACTACAATGAGCTTCTTCCTGGATTTGTGACGCAACTAACCCGATGTTTACATAAACCCCGCCCCTGGCAACTACCCATAATGGTAAGGGGGCGTGACATTTCCAGACAACGTGCACTAGGCAGTTAGCAAATCCTGAGCCATTCTGAGAAAAATCAAACCCCACTGGGCCAGCTAACCAATCTGAGCCCGATTGAGTATTTCTGAGGGAGGGGCTTCATAGAACCAGGAACTCAACAGACTGATTTGAAGAGAACGGAAACAGCAATGTAGAATAAAGGTAAAATACATGAAAATTCTTTGTTTTTTTTTTTTTTTTTTTTTTTTTTTTTTTTTTTTTTTTTTTAAAAAAGCAGGAACACGTTACACGCACCCCATAAACACAATCAAGCCTTCGAAAAAAGCTGATCACCCCTTTAAATACTAAAAGTAAATTTATTACAGCGTTATAATGTATGAAAAAGTATCAATCATTTAGACATTTGCTCAAGATTACTCTTAATAAAGTTATTAAACAATAATTTCAAAGTTTTAAACAACTTTGGCTGTTAGATAATCTAAATTTGCTTTTAGCTGACCTTTTTTTTTTTTTCTTCTTTTTATATTTAAGGTGGCTCAAGCTTCACTCCAAGGCTGGTCGGAAGGAGAAGGAGCGGGGAGAGCTGCAGGTCACCGTCCAGTTTACCCGCAACAACATGACGGCTAGTATGTACGATCTGACCATAAAGGACAAGCCCCGATCTGCATTTGGAAAGCTGAAGGACCGCATCACGGGAAGAAAGAGAAGAGACGTGGAATCCTCCTCTGCCATTTTACCTGGCCGCTTCGCCGCCCTATCAGGGTCTGTAGGTCCTCCGTTTGCAGGAGATGGTGGACCCGATGAGCCAGGCGAGGAAGAGGGGGTCGATGAACACCGGAGCAAGGTGAAAGACTTCTTCCTTAAGGGGAAACTGCGCAAGAATTCAGACACACGGTCTTGTTCATCATTGGCGTCAGACAGTAGCATGGCATCGTCCGCCGGGGATCCATTCGTCTCAGTAGAGCTGTCCAGAACACCCATCTACAGCAGCAGAGTGATAGAGCCCTTCCCAATGGACACTGAAGGTGGGATTAAAGGTCAGTTGTCTATAAGAAGAGATAAACTGGGAGAATTCATTATCATAATCATCATTGAGAATTTACATAACTATGTTGCTAAACTGTGGGCTCCATATGATAATGTATGATAGTTTGACAACCCTTGTGTTGTTCCAAACTCGTATGAGTTTCTTTATTCTGTGGATCATATTTAGAGATATTTTTAAAAATGTTTCAACAGTTTTTGTGCATACAATTGAAGTCCGTGAGGTCGAAAACAAAACACCCATCGACTTTTATTGTGTGGACAAAAAACCCTGAGACATTTTTCAAAATATCTTCTGTTGTGTTTCACAGATGAAAGAAAGTCAAAAATGTTTGGAATGGGTGAGTGAATGAAGACAGAATTTTCATTCCATCTTTACAACCTCTCCTCAAATGTCTGGTTGGGACATATACTGATCTTTGTCTGTACACTTTTTCTGTCTTCTCTCTGTGACCTCTGTCTTTAAAGTGATGACCCACAAGCGCGCACACAGTGATGAAGCCAGTAAGATCATGGGTGTTCGTCATCCTAGCCCTGCCTTGGAAAACCTAAAAGGCCAAAGTATGGCGCTCTCCAAATCAAGCCTCTGCATCAACGGTAGCCATATCTACTCATCCGAGCCTGTCAGCCCCAAGAGTCCAAGTACCATCCCGGCCAAGCGCTCCCTGCTGGAGAAATGTGCACCCCTTTCTCGGTCTCTCCAGAATCTGACCCGACGCAGCGAGGACTCGCAGAAGAGCAATGGGAGACGCTGGTCCATTGAAAAGAGCAAGAAGGAGGACAGTGAGGCAGATGAAGCTCAAAGTCAGACCCAAGGGGCCGCAACCTCAGAGGGAAAGCCAGTGCAGGCCGCTGGACCTGTGGAAGTGGTGGATAAAGGAAAAAAACTGAGGAAAACTCTGTTTTCTAGCGGGAGGAGTGACTCTATCCCAGCCAAGCCGGAGCAGAGCCAGGTTTCTGCTCCTCTTGAGGGCAGACGCAGAGGATGGTTTGGCTCCGGTGACTCCCAGAACAAGCCAAGGTGAGTGAAGGCCAAGCAAGGCTACTAGGTTTTATGTTACAGTACAAAAGATGTCTGACATTGCACATGTATCAGTATCATCAATAGCTGTTCCCCATGATCTATATTTGACTGCCAGACGTTCATCAAAGGGATACTTTGTTTTTAAGTGAATGGCTTTGAATGTCAGCCTGCATTTTGGTCCTCAGAGAATATTCTTAGAAAATGGAGTGTTTGAATTTGCTGATGCAACAGTTACTGCAGCAGCTTTTCCCATCTCATTCCTTTATATTGCTCTTGGTCTGCAGAACATAGGTCAAGACATCAAAGAAGGGATTATTAATGTGTGTGTTTTCATCCAAAAAACTTGTCAAGTTCCACAAATTTGTTGATCCATTCAAAAACATCAGCTGTTTTTATAAGAAATGTCCACTTATATTACACTGATTTATTTTTTTATTATTTCACATTTCAGTAATTTCATTTTTTTTCATTCAGCAGCTTGATATTTTTTGACACATTCAACTATTTTTTTTCAACCATTCAACCGGTTTTATTGTTAATAGATTTAGGAGTGGCAAAAATCTTTATTAGTAATTTTAATTCATGATAATATATGTCACAAATTGATGTAGTTATTTTATTTATTTTAGCTGGAAATAAGGTTGCTATTATGATATAATTTTAGATGACATTGAAATTTCACAATTATACATTCTACACAATACTAGATTAACTAATGAAAGTAATACGTTCTCAAGCTTAGTGAAAACAAGTAAACATTTAACTACAATATAACGAAGAAAAAAGGAAATAATCTTTTTTTTAGGTAGGTCTTTCTAACAGAGGTAAGAAATATTACAGAAATTGAATAAAGTAATCAAATGTGCAATAAAACATTGTGCAGTATTCACTGAATTAATTAAATATACATTGATTATTAAAGCTACAAAAGTAGTTCATTCCAGATCAGTGAGTGCTTTCTCTTGTGAGTGCTTAAATGACACAGACAGCAGGTGTATTTGGCTGCTGTCACTCTAGGACCTAAAACGGATACAATATATTGATACACATCCAGTTTTCTCCCAACTATATATATTAATTTAAGACATCACCAACTGTGTTTTTTGCTAATAAACCGGCATTGCCAATTCAATAATCACACTGTGAGAATTGAAATGGGGAAACAAAATTGAATTCTCTTTCATGTCTTATGTCTTTTAGTGCTTGAATGATTTAAAATTGCTTGAAAGTTTAAACTGGCAAGGCTAAAAAATAAATGCAAATGATAAACTTTTTAAAGGTGAAACGCGAAACGTCACTTGAACATAACCTCACTAGAGATGATAATCCAAGATTTATACCATTTGTGAAATTTCTACCCATTTATCGTGTTTACAGGTATATCGCCCACCCCTAATTAGTTTATAGGCTGAAAGGAAGTGTCTTTTCTCCCCTTTTGTTCCTACTAAACTAGCAGTATTTATGTAGGCGCAAGCTGGTCAAAACATGCCAGACACTTCTGATCAAAACATGAACAAATTTGAATCTAAAGACAGTTTTTCTTTGATTAAGAAGTGTCTTTGTAATAGAAAAGAATTGTCCCTCTCCTCCCACTCATAGTTGGATTTTATGGCCCATTACACACTATGACTAAGAGGACTACTTGTGCCTTCCCTCCACAGGCTGGGAGTCTCTCCTAAGGTAGAGAGCAGCTCAGAAACCCCCTGTCAGATCCCTTGCTCCCCCAGTCAGCCCCCTTGCTCTCTTCCCCTCGGTTGCACTACTGGCTCGGTGTCTCCCCCTAATGGCAATCACACCAACCCATTCACCCACTCTTCCTCAACACCCCCATCCATCTCTCCCTCCAACCCTTTCCTCACACGACTACAGCAAAACCCCTTTTTTGAGGATCTTATAGCCGAGGAAGGACTGAAGTCTCCAACTGCTGGTTACTGTTCTCTTAATTCCAGTCTTTATCATTATCCAGTCGGATGCAGTCCTGTCCGTAATGGAGCACAGAACAAAATGCCCGCAATAAAACGGGAAAGACCCAGAAGTATGTCCAGGCAGAGGTCTCTTCCGTCCATTATGCCTGAGACATCAGATACAAACTCAAACACTAATCCGAACTACTCTCTGTCTGAAAGGGCTGGGGAATGGGATGATTTTGAAGCATTTGCCACCAGCCGGCTCAAATCTCCAAGTGGGACTCCAACTAGACCTCCATCAGCACCGTTTCTCTCACAAGTACCAAATACAAACCAGATGCTGTGTGTAAACAACAAAGCGAACATTGGTTTAAGGGTTGATGAAGTTGACATGGGTGTTTCAAGGCCATGGGATCTGCCTCCTCTACCACCACGCAGACCCATGAGGACCCAAGGGATCACCACAGACAGCTGGTTGGACAGAGCCCAGGAGCTGGCTGTGCAGAAAGAGGCCTGCTTCCTTTCCCAGACTGACTTCGCCTCCCTTCAGCATGTGAGAGATGGAGACGTGAAGAGGAACTCTCAGATTTTGTGTTCAGATAAAGAGTTGCACCATATTTCTTCAGTAGGGTGTAACAAGATGGATGCAGAGTTGCACAGTGGTATCGGATTGAACAAATTCATGGTTGGTGAAGCAAGGGGTCATGACTTTGCTATGGACAACAATGCTAATAGCTCTCCGAAGGATTTTGGTGAAGATGCACATGGAAGTTCTGAATGCGAGTACATGGTACCTGAAACTCTGTGTTTCCCGTCTGACTGGGAAACCACAGTGACCGAATCACTTTGCAGTTCACCTCAGGCCCAACCAAAACACAATGCAGAATCGTCCTGTGAAATAAGGGTCTCCAATGAACAACAATGCAAGACTAAAACCAATGGCGTGGGTTTGTTGACCCTCTCACCTAGAGATTCAAACAACAATACAGATACTTCAGAGTTTGCTTTTATTGATTCTGGAAGTTCAACGTCTGAGTTGCAACCACCTTTTGAAATTAATAAAGATGGTGTTAAATCATCCAAAGATGGTTCAAATGTGCATTTGAATGGTTCCTCGCTTCCCAGGTGCTCCCCAGGCTTGCCTGAGGATATATTGTGCAGAATGGCTTCAGAGTTGGAGATGTTTTCACCAATAAACACCCGTAGCAATATCACATCACATTTGTCTGACTCACAAAACCATACCCATTGCTCGTCACCTTTTGAGAGATCTTGTGAAGAACTGGGAGGACAGAAAGCCGATCCTTGTGAACACCAAAACACTGCTTCAAAGGTTAACTGTGAGTCTCACGACGTGGCTGATGTTCTCCTCAACAAAGAGATCACTGTGATCACTCAAACATGCTCAAGAAAAGACAACACTGTGACCATGCAAATCAAACAAGAGTTAGCGGAAGGCAATGACTTGCTCACTTCGCACAATGATAAGGAGCATAATCATTTAACAGAAGGTAACCTGAACTCTGAAGTCTGCTTCTTAAAGAACAACAAGGTCGAGGAATCTTGTTCAACACTGGAAGAACAAATAAGCTTTGAGGACTTGCATGCTAGAGTAGCTCCAAGAAACTCCAGAAGCCCCTATAAAACGGAAGTCAAATCAGCCCGCATCAGACCGCGCTCAACCACAGGCTCACCCAAAACTGTCTCGGGTGCCGATTCACTCCCAGGCTCTCCTCATCCTACATCAGACCTCATTTTGCATGATCCTTCCCCTTCACCCACCCCATTAGCTGGTACTAATTCCTGTCTCTGCCCTGACCCTTCCCTTCCTGCGAACCCCCCAAACCAGTTGTCCAGCATGGGTTCCACATGCTCCTCCACAGCCCAGCCCCATGTTGATGCACCGCTCTCCCTCTCACCTGAGGAGAAACAGCCAGCTAACGTCCTCCTGCCCCATGAGGAGAGCAGGTGAGACCTCACTGCCTTTTAAAAGCGCACTCACCTCTGCTCTCACCTGAGAAATTACCTCATTCTCTCTCACAGCAAGTGCACTAAGACAGGCTCATAAATGCTCTCACATATGTTGGCCTAGAACAAACTTTGTTTTTGCACTCACAGCTTGCTATAATTTGGACTTTGACAAATGTGTGTGAATTTTTCTGGCACCATATCTTATTACCTTTCCTCCTGGTTTGATCATGCTGCATTACTTTTAGTTCTTTCATTTTTCATCTTTGCTTTTATATTGCTTCTTTCAGTTTTCATTCTGTTTTGGTAGTAACACATTTTCTTTTAGAGGTAACTAACCATGTGGAAATAGTCTAAAGTTATATGACAGTTGTATTGTATGCAGCTAGTGTTCATGAGAGGTTTGATTACTATGTAGACTGTATCATTATGAGGTCTGATTGACCTGTTTGTTAGTACCCAAAGAGACTAAATTCATAAACAAGATGCTTCTCAAAGTGCTTCCTAGTCAGTATTGATATTAAATTGCTTGAGACTTGAGGAAAAACTTTTTAGAAGTGACTAAAACAATTTCAGTCAAACTTTTATTTATCCGGAGGACTTCAGTTTATATATATATTTCACTTTTGTTTCAGTAGTTTCAGTACTTTTTCAGTTAGTTGCTGAGGCAATTTTTTTTGTTTCTATTTCACATCTAATATTTATAGTTATTTCACCTTATTTCAATTAATGAAAACAATTTTTAATGATATAAGTTTAACTTTTAGTTAACAATAACACTGCAAAGAGAAGATCTCCAAACAAGTTTATGCTTAAATGAAAGCTAACTAAGAACTTCGGCATCTCCTGAGTTATGAAAGAGCAACAATGAGTGATAAAAAAAAAAAAGTCATTACTTTTAACCATTGCTTCCTCAACTATGTGCTGTTGCTTTTGCTATACTAACTCATCAGGAAGTGAATAAATATGAGATTTAAAGTGGCTTAAAGAAAAGGATGCTTACAAAGTACCAATTAAACCATGATGAAATGCCTTGGTCAATGTAAATACTTCATTTATCTCCTTTTGCACCACTCTACAGCCCTCACCCGGTGAAGCCCTTGACCAACACAACTCTGCATGGAGAGAAGAAACCTGAAAGCCGCTCAGTGCTGGAGAAACTCAAGTCCACCATCAGCCCAGGACGATCAGCACCACCAAGCACTGCTGAGGATGAGAAAAAACAGGTACTGGAAGTTTAAAGCTGCTGTAAGCGATGTTTAATCTAATAGCACTTCCTTCTAAAATATAGAATTTTATTCATATTAAACTTTTTAACAAATCTTTTTTTTCACACACAGTAAAACTGGTCTTTATGCATGAAAGTAAATGATACCCTTCCTAACATGTAAAGGCAGACATCAAATGTAATGGTCCATGGCATACAGAATTTGAAAAAACCCTGGTTTAGACCATCAGAGAACTTTTTCCGCTTGTCAGTCATTTAGAACATTGGTCTAAATTAGGCTAGTTAGTGAAAACATTTCATAGAACTTTAAAGGAGCTGGAAGACACACTTTGGCCCAGGTTCTGGAAAAGTGTAATCAGCAAACAGATTACAAGCAGACACTGAAACAAGCATATTGATCTGAGAGGTTATTTAGAGTCTCATTAAAATGAATATGGACATGTGCTGATTGCACTATAAAGATATTGAAAGAACGCACAAGTGATCAAAGATCAGCTGAAGCATTTAATGAAGTAGTTTTGGTTTATTATGCTCTACATGACATACGGTACCTCAGTACTGTTTTTCTCTTGTAAACATGACTCTGTACCTGTTTCCTGTGCAGCTGGCTCTGATGGAGGCTCGGGCTCAGTACCAGAACATGACCAACATGGAGCTGATAGCTCTGCTGCTTCAGCAGGAAATGGATGTCAAGAAGCAGCAGGCTGAAACTGAGGTGCTGGTGGCATTATTGGAGAAACGTGAGGCCGAACTGAAGAAGATGAAGGTTCAGGTCAGAGACCTGGAGGACTACATTGATAAGCTGCTGGTGCGCATCATGGAACAGACGCCGACCTTGCTGCAGGTACGCGCCAGGCCAAAATGACTACAGTGACCTGCTCCATCCCAAGAACACTTCATATTGATCGAAAACCGTTTGTGATGCTCCATTAAATTTCAAAACTGCCAGATTCACGTAGACACGATAAAGCTTTGCATGCTTCTTACTGGATTTCCAAATCCACATCCATTGACGTTTAGCTTACTACTAGTTACTACTTTGAGCTCAAGGCAGTGGTTAAAAGTAAAAAAAAAAAAAAAAAGGATGTACAATTAGATTTTGTTGATTTCATGTAGATGTAAATATTCATAGAATCTACACAAATATGTCTTCCTATTCATAAATACACTAATTTTGGTAATAGGAAATAAGATCTGGGATCTTGATGCATCAGTGTACCAAAATGTTTCTAAATTTATGAAGATCCACAAATGCAAGTAAAAAAGCACTGCCTTTATTACTTGACTTCTTTAAATGTCACTTTAACACTCTTCTTTCCTCATAATTGGAAGTATTTAGAACAAAATCATAAAATGATACTAAAAATACCCTGAAACTTCTCAAATAATGTGTCAACCTTCCATATCTCAGTCCTGTCCATATCTCCAGACAATATTGTTTCAGCTTGACTTGGTATTCACATGTTATTAAAACACTGTTCGATATGAATCCAGAGATTTAGAAACATTAGTAATGTTTAATACATAATATATGTAGCCTAATACACCTTGTCAAAGTTGATGTAAAATATTGCTTTCAATAATATGTAAATGTAAATAAATATCTTACTACTTGATAGCTTTAAAAGCACCTTAATGCACATTAAAACCGTTGAGCCAGTCAGCTTTGCCACATAGAAACCGCTGATATCAGTGCATGCTCACTTCCATCAAGCACTCGCACAGAATTTGCCTCTGCAAACATGTAAGCTATGCAAAACAACCTGCTAGCTGTAGCTTAAGTATATGCTACACAAAATATATTCATAAAGCCTTAGCACTGCAGCATACTTAGATCATTGCTAAAGTAGCAAATTTAGTGATATGCAAATGCCTATGCTTTCTAAACCACAAAAGCGATGCTATTTTGAAGTTAAACAAAGATCTTTTGTTTGTGTTTGTGTTAGAGTGGCTTTATGATTTTCTCTTATATTCATTCTGATTGTGTCTTATACCATTGTTTTTGTTCTGTTTTTCTTTAAAGTTACAATACATGTGATTTTTTTTTTTTTTTCGTTTATATTCAGTGGTTTGTTTGGTTGATGTTTCCTCATTTATTCTGCTGATGAAAATGATGTGAGATTCTGTCACACAAGAAACATCAGTTCTATGTCTCAGTATTGGACATAAAGAAAATACAGGGTTCCTGTTAATTTTGTTGACTCGGTGCATCAATTATTTGTATTTCACCAACTATACATCCTAAATAAAATTCAACTTTTTTTAGTTCGAGTTACGCTCGCTCTGTGTTTCCCCATGTGTTGCAGGAAAGAAGCATGTATCACTGTGATACTAGATTGTTGTTGATTCGTTTAGCCTTTTAATCACCATTTTGCAATGTGCCTCTGTGGATTTCTTTTCAACATACATTCACATTTGTATTTTCTTATTTTGTTTTATTTATTGCAAATTTTTTCATACAGCTTCATTTTCAAAGTTATTTGAAAATAAAGTTATAAAATTATTTGTCGTGTGTTTGTTTGAATTCTTTACATAGTTGACCTGTATAGGTGTATGAGATTTACAGCTGAGCAGTATGGTGGGTCAACAGTCACAGTAGTGCTATAATTAATTGTCGCTGGGTGGCACTGCCGCGCTTTTTAAGATTATTAATTGTACTTTGTGCTTAGCCCAGTTTGTAAACGTTAGATTAAATTTTAACAGTAACAACATTTTGTATATTGCATAAAAACAGTCTATAGGTAAAAAGTACATTAGGAATTGTACATATATATAAGTTTACACTTAACTGATTCATAACAGCAACAAAATGCGCAGATGGGATTCATGAAATATTAATGTGGGAATCAAAGCTCAAACTGACAGTGTCTCTGCTTGCATTGTTTGGGCTCAGTGTCAAACGGCAATGACTTTTTTAACATTAAAATGCCACAGTAATGCAAATTTGATCTTTAACTATTACTATGAAGATCGAGGAAACTCATTTTCATTCTTGGTTAAGGAACACAGAATATTCCCTAAGTGTAGTTATGTCCTGACTATAGGCTTAATTAATTTAACACAGTGTTAAAAGGCTATACTGTTTTAAGAGAGAAACAACAGAAAATGTTTCTTTTAAACCAAACTAACATCACTCAACAACATTTATTTGTCTGATAAGGTTATTTTAATGATTCATATATGATACAATTAATTGTGAATTATAAAAACAATCACATCTCCTAAATGCGATTATTCAAGATTGACTATTTATTTAATTATTCAAGATATATTATTTTGTAAGTGGCGAGTAGATGTTTTCTGCACCTTCAGTGACCTTTTCTATTACATAATCCTCATATTTAGGACTGGGGGTGGAACACATTTGATATCTGAATATTGGTCTAAATACCCCCACAATATCTGTGGTTATGGTTCTGATTCTGATAGCCTATATATGCACGTGCATGACATGTGGAGTTAATTCATCAGATCTGAACGATTAATTAATATTTTTTTATTACTTGCAGTGTACCATCCAATCACACTCTTATCCTAAATGCTGTCTGCTAGGTGGCATAATTTATCATCCAAATCATCTCATGAATGGTTAAAATGATTTAAGATATATTATTATAATTTATGATTGGTTTGAACCATTCAAGATTTGTATTGTTTTAACAAAGATATTTTAGAATCATTCATTAAATTTTTTTATGGATATGTATTTTTATGGTTGCCATGTATATTTGGTGCAAACCATGGTCATTTTTTAGATGCAAATTATTTTGCTCAACTTCAAAGTTGTCCGAAGTCAGCAGAGTTTTAAAAATACTGTGGGGAAAAAATATATTTTGTGATGTAAATCTTTCAGACTTTTGTAATTGTGACGGGTGTGGAATGCGCTCTGCGATCTGTTTAGTCTCGAGTTCAACAGGAAACTACACTTCCCATGAACCCCTGCGAGCTATTGCTTCACTAGTTTCGTACTCGAGTTGACTATTCTTACAAATTCCGTCTCATGGACCTTTTTATTATTTAACATCACTCCCCGCTGCTGAGATGGCGGAATCTGCGTCTTGTCCGGTGTTTCGGCTGGGAAAACCGCGTTACGAGCAGGTAAAGAGTTTGCCGCGATGTTAAAGTGCATCTTTGTCTGGGCATCTTTGATGGATGGGCGTTGATAAACAACATATGTGTGGTCCTTTGCTTTGCTCCAGCACTGTACTGCGAAAGTCACCCATTTCTCACGCTTTTTTGCGTTGTGTCTGTTATAACATTATAACTGGCCGATGCAATTGCTCGTGATGAGCGTAACAGAGGTTTTGGTAGCACCGTTATATTAGAAAGCGCTAAAGCATTAGATGCATGCCCAACAGCTTTTCTTTTTATATGCAAATAGCAGGAAATGAGTAGGACAGGATTGTTTTTTTTAAGCTGTTGATTTCACTGGTCACTTTTATTTTTGTATTACGTGAGAGTGATTTCGCGGGACATTATCAAAGTTCATAATTTTTCTAAAAAGCTGGGGAAAAAACTGCCTGTCCTCCCGGTTTTGTTTATTTCCTAAAACAAATGTGGTTATACATCGGATGGACTCAGATATTCCCTTTTGCCTTTTGAAATAGGACCTGCTTTTGCTGAACGAATGCAAATAATTGTCTGATCAATTGTGTTATCTGTGAGATTTCACGCGCTCGTGTCGGTCAAATGAATGACCATCTATTTAAGTCCTGTTGCCTCCATGGAAACACCGCGGTCATCATAATTAACTCGTTCAGACCCGAATTATGTTCCATGCAATCAAAAATATGACCAATTTATTTATACTGTGAATATACTGTGTAATGTTTTAATAGCTAGTTCTGATGTCCATATTGGTTCTGAACAACAACTGGATAATCATTCATGATCTGATTTAAAATTTCAAGATCACTTAAAATAAAATAACAAAAAATGTAAATACAGAGTTAGATTTAGGTTGTTTTAGAAAAGTTATTTTCTAATATATGTATATTAATAGACTAAAAGCTTGAATTAAGTCATTTCAATTGATTTCTGAATACTTCAATGTTCTAAAAATATTTATAATGTTGTAAATGCATAAAACAGTGTAAAATCTTTAAAAACAAAAATAATTTCATTTAATTTGGAAGATTGGACAACATTTGCAGATGATTGTTACTGAAATCATGTGTCAGTCTTGCAGTTGTATAGAGTACAGCTCTTGCTTACATTGAGACCCACTGTCCATTACAATACTGTTCAGTATGATATTATGACTGCAATATTTATTTATTTTCCAGTTCTCCACTCAAATGGATACTTTGTCTGAATGGGTTAACATGCACTCTGAAATCAAGCATGTCAGTCATCAGTGTCTTTCTCTGAGTTTGTTAGGGGCGAGTTCACACTGTTATAGTGTGGTGAATTGTTTGAAATCTAAGAAAACCTTACATTTACACTTCGTCTTTAATAGAGGGCAGAATGGTGAGGTATAATCTGCCTTCCCTTTGTTAGTCTTGGATGCTCTGAATGCATCCAAATGAAATACTTTAGTGTTCTTTTTGGTGCAATCATGAGTTTCATCTGATTATTATGCCATATGCTGCCCAAATGAGTCTGCTTTGGGGAATACAACCAAACAAAAGATCACTGCCCCGCTGACAAGCTGGTCCAAGATTTTTCTGAAAATATATATGCTAATATAAAGTTTTTTGCCTTTGTTCATTGGGTCTGTCCGTGTCTTTATCATCACTTTCTGTTGAGATTGAATCTAAATCTAACTGGTTTTATAGCAAAATCCTACACATGTGCATGTGACTAATGCAGACAGTGATCTTTTTTTGTTGCTGCTGTTTTTAGGTGAAATCAATGCATCTTAAGGATATGGGTGTAGGCTATATTTTCTTCCTGCTCCATCTCTGCTAACTGTGTTGCATATTCTCTGGGGAGCAGAAACACATGCATAATTAACAAGTCTTCTCCAGCAGACATGTGCTCACATGGCTCTCTGCAACAGCTTTGAAGCAAGTGTATGTAGCCCAGAAATAACATTATTAGCTGAGCGAAGTCAGATCAGACGATTTTTCTTGCTCTCTTCACCACATATTGTAAGATAAAACAGATTTCAGCTTTTTTTATTTTTTGCCTTGTCCCTGGATAAATAATTTAGATGCAGTTGATTGAAGCTGCTTTTTTACAGTGTTCTTTGCCAAAAAAAACCTTGGCATGCACAACCATCGGGCCTCTGAAACCGTTGGCTCTCAGAAAACCGCTTGCGTTGCTGCCCGGGGTTCAGAGACAGTGGGAATGTTGATGCAGGCAGTCGTCGCTTCTTTGAGCAAATTCTGCACAACCTGTCAGTGCGTTGTCATTGCAGCCCTAAAATATTTTAGTCTAACTCTAAACTAAAATTAGAACAGCTCTTGACAATTTAAGGTACAAAACAGCAAGTTTTAATCATGTTTTGGTTTGTGCTGTGAGTAGGTTGTACTGTTTGCATATTTTCTTTATCTTAGGTTCTGAAACTGAAGGAATGTTTTTCTTCCTCAGAGCACATTTCTTGGCAGGTTGAGACATTTCATTGATATCATCGATCCTTCCACTTTGTTTGTGACAGAGGTATGGAAATCTTGTCTGTGATATAGTAATTGTGGTGAATTAATCAGTGAGTTGCATTATTTTTACCCTACAATGATCTTTCCTTTCTTTTATATACTGTAATTATGTCACATCTATAAAGAATGAATGTTAATTCCTATTAACTAATGAAACATTTGGGATGAGCTGAATCCTGTTGTCCTATATTACTTTTGGATTTCTGTTTTATTTTTATAGAGTCGTTTAAAAGAATGTATCAAACTCCTGGATGATTTCAAGCAAGGGAATCTTCCTCCAGGAATTACAGATCACCAGGTGAAATCTTGGATGTCTCAACAGATAACTTATGTATAGTACATGTAGTGCAGTGTTTTATAACAATTTGTGTTTTGTGTTCAGCTCTGGGAGGCTCAGAAGGTGAAGCAGGTGAGTCTTGTGGTCATTGTTCACTGTCACTTTTAAATGATGGTTGGATTTACAGTCACTGACTCGTCTCCTTTCAGGCCATCATTCACCCCGACACCGGTGAAAAAATCTTCATGCCTTTCCGCATGTCAGGTAAGAGCATTAGAAGAATTTAAATAATATAAAAGAAAATAATCTTACTAATCCCTGTATACACAAATATAACGTTGGTGTCAGTACAATAATTTTTTGACAGAAATTAATACATATTATTCAGGATCCGTACATATATATACATTTAAGGATACATTAAATTGTTCAAAAATGTCAGTAAAGACTGTACAGTAGAAAAAAAATAATTTGTAAATTGAATGCTGTTCTTTGAAACGTTTGATTCATACAGATTTGAAAAAAGAAGGTATCAGTTTCCACAAAATATTAAGACGCAGCGCATATGTTTTCTGCATTGTTATTAATAAAAAATAATAAGAAGGATTTCTGAAGCTTGTGATACTGAAGCCGCGAGTAAATGCTGCAGAAAATCTGCTTTTATCATAGAAATCAATTATATTTTAAAAGGTTATATTTCATAATATTACAATTTTTACAATTCAAATTGTCATCAAATAAATGCAGCCTTGGTCAGCATAAGAGACTATTTAAAAAACATTGCAATTATATAGAAGTATTAACTTAATACTAATAGAAAGATCATAATAGGTGATATTATAGATGTTATTTTGGATGTGTACACCCCAAAACAGTGATTAGTTCTGCATGTGTGCAGTAGTTTGGTCATGCCATGAAATTAATAATAGAATTGCACCATACTAACATTGTTTAAAAATAAAGTAATACATATTCAGACAAATGCAAATGAGGTTATTTATACTCTGTTTTGATTTCTGAGTTCTAATTTGTTGTTGCTCTTTCTCTTATCTGGATGCATTTCACAGGCTATGTGCCATTTGGAACGCCAATCGTAAGTCTGCTTATAAAAAAAAAAAAATCAAAGTGCCACACAGTCAGAGCAAGTATGAGAGAAGGAAGCCTTGCCAATCATTATGCATCCAGTGTTGACACATCCAAATCCTTTAACCATACGAGGTGTTGAAATCTGTATTGAGTTTCTAAAGTCTGTAATAAACCTTTGTTTCTATAGATAGGTGTATATTATTAACCAGCATATTGCTGTATACCCAGCATGCTGTATACTCTCTTGCAGGTTGTTGGTCTTCTCCTTCCAAACCAGACTTTGGCCTCTACAGTGTTCTGGCAGGTAGAGTGGCTTGTTCCCATCATTTGAGTGCCTCAGTGCCAGGAAGCCTAAAGGCTGGCTCTGCATCGTCAGTATCCCAACAGCCTCTGTTTTACAGTTAGAAATAAATATCAGACTAAATTAGATTTCCTGTATATATATATTTGACTTTTACCAGAAGCTGACTTCATAGAAAATAAAATCAATCATCATTATTTGAAAGAGGAATTCAACAATAATTAACCAATAATTAAAGTGATTGTCAGGCTTATCAGGAATTTCTCTTCTACAGTGGCTTAACCAGAGTCACAACGCTTGTGTGAACTACGCCAACCGCAATGCCACAAAGGTACAGTCAGAAACGTTCTTTTAAATCAGGTCAGGTTTTTGAGGTTTAACTATTGCAATGCAGCTGCAGATGGTCATTCAGTGAAGAGTTCCTTCTACTCGATTCCATTTGAATTATCATTGTTGTGTCCTGAAGGCCAGACATCTGTCCTGCATCTGACTGTGATTCACGACCTCTGAGTGTTTTTTCATTGCACAATGGTCTGTGGTACATTTGCTGCACCTGGATGTTGATAATTGTTTTTCCCCCCAATTTTATGTTTAGCCAACACCAACTTCAAAGTTTATTCAGGGATATGTGGGTGCCGTCACCAGTGCTGTTTCTATTGCAGTAAGTCAGTGATGTGCGAGTTTTGTTTGAGATTCATTTTGTGGGTTTTTTTATGTAAATGTTTGTCATTGTGTCATGACCTCTAAATAAGCGGTGTATAAATGTTTGCCCCCTTAAAATGTCTAATGCTTGATATGAAAATAATTTTAGAACATTTATTTATGATTAAAAGTTTTAATACCTTTAGGGAATAGTGTTAATTGTAAAATGCTTGTTAAACGAGTTTAAAGGGTTCATATGATGCTATTTAAATTTTTCCTGTCTCTTTGGAGTGTTACAAGCGCTTGGTGCATAAGAAGATCTGTAAAGTTGCAAAGACAAAAATCTCAAATCCAAAGAGATATTCTTCAAAGTTCAGAGTCAGCCACACCTACCAAAAACGGCTCGTTCTAATACGCCCCCACATGTCTACGTCACTGTGTTGGAAGATTTGCATAACGCCGCCCAAAATGTTCACGCAAGGAAAGAAGGCGTAACTTTGATTCTCACTGTAGATTGTCTTGCACAGGGGACGAAGCGGGAGTCCAGCCGGGGTCGCACATGTGGTTGCCACAAGTCCCTCGTCGAATCCGCCGTCGTTGCCTCATCTAGTGCCGCCGGCCTCCACTCACAAGGCCGCGTGGGTGACGCGTGTTTCGTGTGAAGCGGGAAATACGTTGGTTTGGCCCTTCAAAGGAGGGACACGACTAGAAATCAGTGTTAGTTGTAGTTACAACACTGTCCAGAACAGTTCAAACCCAAATACAGTGTGTGCAGAGAGTTTTATGGAAGACTATTCCGGATACCGGAGAGTAGACTGTGCCGGCTGTTCTGACTCACAGACTTTTAAGTACGTTTTCATATTTAAAGAATTGGCCACTTTTGATTCAAACGCGAGTTTTGAGCAGTTGTAGAGTAGCGCTTGTTGGTTGTCATATCTCCGATCACAAATGCAGACATTGTTTTATGTTTATGCGGCGCGATGCAAAGCAACGCGTAAAAAGACAGTATAAGTCATTATAATCCTAATTATGTCCCCACTGAATGCAACAGATGCCTCGTTTATAATGGTTTTAATGTTTTTGTCTCGTCGCTCCGGCGGGACACGGCATCACAGTATGTGAGAGGCGTAACAGACAGATTAAGTCGAAGCGAAAGACCAACCTGCGCAGGACAGGCTGCCATTGATTCACATGAGCTCTGCGCTTGATTCTAAGTATTGTATTAGTCTCAATGTAAATCTTTGATAACACTTTTGCTACACAATAGCATATGATGGATTTGTGATTAAAATATTTACAAGTGATGTAGCAGGACTGGTAAAAGGCAAAACTAATAAGTCACATTTTATCTAATGCAAAAAATAATAATAAAAATGGTAAGAGGTAACATTTCTCACACGCTGAGGTTCGGCCAATCACAACGCACTGAATAGGTGGCCAATCACAGCAAACCTCGCTTTCAGACCGATGAGCTTTGTAAAATCGCCGCGTTTCCGAAAGGCAGGGCATAGAGGAGAAACAATAGTGTAAAGTATGTGGAAAATAATGTGTTTTTTAACCTTAAACTGCATAAACACATTTTATTACACAAAATACACAAAATAATGTTATTTTTAGCCGCATCATATGACCCCTTTAACTTGTAAATCTCATTTAAATACCCCTGTAATATTCTGTTTTACTGTAGGTGGGACTGAATGTACTTATTGAGAAATCCAGCAAATTTAACCCTGCCACCAGACTGTTCATACAGAGGTTTATCCCCTTCCCTGCTGTAGGTATGTCGGTACACAGATACAGTATATTGCTTGACTCAGTCCCTCACTCTGTATTGTGTGAAGCTCCCCCTGCTGTCAGTATGAAAGCATAACACACACTACTATTCAAAAGTTTGTAGTCAGTAATTTTGTTGTTTTTTAAGAAATTCTCTTGTGCACAATGATTTTATTGATCCATGATACACGGTAAATTAGTAGATATTGTGAAAATATCATTACAATTTAAATGAAAAACTGTTTCTTGTTTATTTTAAAATGTCATATTCCGTGACGGGAAAAGCTGAATTTCAGCAGCCGTTTCTCACTGTCACATGATCCTTCAGAACATCAGATATCGCGATTTGATGCGCAAACAAACATTTTATTATATCCATTTGAAAGTTTTGTTGTTTAATATTTGAGTAGAAACTCGATGATGCATTTTGAAAATAAGACATTATTATAGAACAGCTTATGATCAGTTTGAATGCATCTTGCTGATAAAAGTAAATAATTTTTTTTTTTTTTTTTTTTTATTCAACATACTTGACCCCAAACTATTTTTCCTCAAGTACATGCAGATCAAATGTGAAGTCTTACAATAAGACACAATCAGAAGGATATTACATCGGCTATGCACCGATCTATGCGGTGCAAACTATATAAGACCAATGACCTTTCACAGAAACGGAGTCATGTGTTGTTTAGCATGGATGCCATCACTAAGGTGTGTGTAGTTTTACTTAAGCCAGTGAAAACCATCTGTACGGGCTCGAAGAGACACCAGAGCTGTCTGAGGAATTAGATGGGGCTAGACAGCAACGGGAGTAGTGGGATCCTCACGGATAGCTGCCAAACATGTGCGTATGTTAGTATTACAGTTGGCACTCCCCACTTCAGTTGGTTGATATAATGGTTTTATTTTCAAATCAATGCAAGTAAAGCTAGTCATAATTATAAAGTCAAAATTGTATTCTTACTAGCCATGTTGTTACTTGAATTTACAAAAGTAGTTCTTTCCCTTTGTTCATAAATTGACTTTTTATTTGTATGCTGTTTTTTATTTATTTTTTTATCAGGCACTGATAGAAACAGCACTAACGCGAGTAGCGCTACCACTGCCAATCTTTGTCCTTCCACCAATAATAATGGCCTTCTTGGAAAAGTATGGAGTTATTTTTGCTTCAGTTGCATTTAAATTAATTCCTGAATGGGAATTAATTATAATTAATAATAATTCATTGTTAGAAACATTATAAATATATTATCAATTATAATTATGAATTACAATTTTACTTGTAATTCTTTAAATGATAATTCAATTATTGTTTAATAGCTACAAAAGCACAGTCATGAGAGTCTGTTCTTACTGTCCTCGACCAGGCTTCCTCTGATGCAGGCCCATCGCAGGATGATGCTGCCTGTGCACAGTTTAGTATGTCTAGCTGTCTTTGGTCTGTCCTTGCCGCTGGCTATCAGTCTCTTCCCACAGATGTCAGAGGTACTGCAGCAATACCTGCATCATTTCTCCTCTTCCTCTACTGCAAACAATTGCTGCAGCAGTTTTAATTTGGTCTGTCGACCTCTTGCCATTAATCTTTTCGTGTGTGTGCTTTGAATAATAAATATTTTAGCAGGGAATTGCTTGCTAATCATTCTTTGCTCCTCACAGATCGAGGCATCTCACCTTGAGCCGGAAATTGCCATGGCAACGGATTGCAAGGTGCTGACTTACAACAAGGGACTGTGATGAAAGAGAAAGAAGTTTCTCAGCTGTTTAAGATTGACGTGTAGCATAAGAGGTGCAAACAGTATTGAGGAAAAAAATGCGTTCCAAGCAATAGTAACCAGCTAACCTTTTCCTTAACTGCTGAGCCATTTATCAGTTTTACAGAACTGTTTATAAAGTAATAATTACTGTATTTACCATTTTACTGACAACTATGACAGGGAGGCAACAAGGCCTTATATTAAATGATTTTATGTATCAATAAATATTATATTCATGTTGATCAAACTAATTATGGGATAATGAGAGTAGTTAGGTACTGCTTTAAATTTTTAATTATTCTATTATATGGTCAGTGAATGTACTTTAATGAAAATGTAATTGCAATTAACTTTGTGTTTAGTTGCATTTCACACTTAATATTTTCCAAATTCCAGACAAAATGTAATTACTTGTTTTATGTGCACTTGTACAGAGTTTTCGTCCTTAAGTATTAACTTTTTAAAAATATATCTATTGCAATATTGACAAATACATGTTTGAAAATTGAGACTTTTTGATATTTTATATTTTTGAGACTTCTGTTTAAACAATGAATATTTTTTATGGTCTGGGATTAACATTTAATAACATAATTTTTATAAATATATTTTTTGATTGCTCTGTTTGCTTTAACCATGATTTTGCCATTTACGTTTGAAAATTTGATTTTAGTAATTATTTTGTTTTAAAAAGTACAACAAAGTTCACCAACTTAATATCAAGACACCATGTTCTATTACCTTTACTCAAGTGAGAAGAGCTTATAAATAGGACATAATGGATACAAACAGCAGTATAAAACACAAGCATCGTCACATTTTCAAGCCATAAATGAACATTTCTCTCTCATCTCCCTCCTGCTTCTTATTCAACTGTTTGTGTTTCACAACAATCCTCCAGGTCAAAGGTTCAGGATTCAAAAAGGATGAGCAACATTCTTGACATTCCATCTGTTTTTCCAGCTTCTCCTTGTCTCTGAATTTCCATCACATAAATTAAGCAATGCAATATCCAGCAAAAGTAGATTATGAACCAGGAGCTTGCATCAACACAAACAGCTTCATATAAGAAAACTTCATCGGATTAGAAAGAGAATGTCTGGTTTGAGTGACAGTACCATTCAGTATGCAGAAAGTCACGCTGTATGCGTATACATTCACAGTACAAAACAAGCATGGGTCAGACTTGAGCACATGCAACGGGCTAGTCTTTCCTTCCCATTCACATAAAATTCATATTATATGGATGAACATATAAAGGTGACGATATCGTGCATATTGAAAGAGCATGCATCATAGGCAAATATATATATATATATATTCTATAATAGTAATAATTAGAATCCTATGGCAAAGTTATAAATGGGTGCACACAAGACATTTTACATCAATGTAAGCAAAAAGCTACATGACAAAAACTTCTCAACAAATGCATAAAAAGTAATGAATAGATAAAAAAAACCCAGGCTAATTCTGATTACTGAGGTTATTCTTTGTGTAACATGCATGAGACTTGTGGGGTTTTGTTTAGATTAGAAGTAACATTTCCTTTTACACTAATCTTGGACAAGACTTCTTGTTGCTTCTTTCTAATCAATAAAACTGGCCTTAGACCAACCTCAAAGTGCAACTTCTATGAACACTAAATAAATGGCTAGACAAAAACACTGGGAGTGTGTGAAGGGTGCGAGTGTGGATGCGGATGATGAATGGGACACTCCACTTGAGTTTGGCCCAGGAGGAGTTCCTTCTCCCTGGATAAACACGGTCCGCTAATCTGCTGACTGTGGGAATGATAGAGCCTCAGGAAGGACAGAATAGAGTGAGCCAACCACAGAGCCGTTACACACCACAGAGAGATCTGCAAAGAGAGACACACCTAGGATAACACGTTACCATGTAAAATATGCATGTTTTGTTGAACTGCGCCACAGATCTCAGAACGAAAAACAAGTTACTTCAGTTGCTCTTTTACCTGCGCACAATTGAGCTCAGAGTAGAAAGAGGATGTCTCAACGTCCAGATAAAGAGGAACGGACTGTGACTCAGCACAACTGCAAAGACAGAGAATCATTAAATACATCACTATCTAACAACATTATGTAGGTATTTCATTCATTCCTGAAACATGTGCACTCAACAGTATGCATTTTTAGACCATAGTTTTAGACCATAATCTATGTTAATCAATTCTCTAAAGCTGCTTTGAAACATTGTGAAAAGTGCTACACAAACAATCTTCATATCAGCTTATAGATTTAAAGCTTTGTGTACCTGTAGGCTCTGGTGTTGTGGTCTGTAACAGTGTTGCACCAGGACACCAGGCCCAGGGTGAGAGTAACACTGGCCCCTCCAGAGAGGAAGAGCACACACAGACTCAACAGCAGTGTGAGGAAGGCAGAGAACAGCGTGCTGCAGGAAAATGAAAATCAATGGATCACACAATTTACTTTCTGATACATATAAGGTTGGTCCTTATATAAAACATTAATTTAAATATTACTTAATATACACAAACATTAAAAAAGCATATTAATCTATCTCACTCTATATATAATTCATTCATATTTAAGTATTAAAAAGATTTTAACTATTGAATAATAGTCTATATTTAAAATATAGACAGCATAATTATGTTGTACTTATTTTAATGTTTTACATAATTTAATCATTAAAACATTATTAAATAATATATGTAAAATGTTTAAGGGTAATAAATATTATAATTACATTAACCCTTTATATTGAACTAATATAAATATTTAGGTTAATTTATTTGAGATAACACTATTAATAGCATTAAGTTGAATATAAACTCAAATTATTTAATAATATTTTTATTTTTAGTTTATTTTTATATAATACATGGGTTTGATTTAATTTTATTATTTCATAAAATATGTCTATACTAGTTTCTGCTGTTATATAGATAAGTAAGTGTACCATTAACGAATGTAGCTTATGTAGTTTTATGTCACATTGTTAAGACTCACTCGTTATGCCGCCGGTGCAGGTAGAACAGGCTCCTCCAGCCCTGAACAGCGCCGTACAACACCGTGAACACACCGACGAATGTGGCGAACTGGCACGCCGCTAATGGACCCCACTGTTGTACCACCAAATGAGTGACCGTCCTGGACTCTTCCTCGCCCACCGTGAAGTTCTCCGTCCTCCAGAAGCCTTGACTAAACAGCGCGCACCTTCCCTTGAAAGCGGATCCGTTCAAAGCCAGCGGCACGACCGCCAAGAGTCCAGCTATGACGGACAGGGTGTGGGCGGCGCAGTGAGCCAGCAGCAGCCGCCGATCCAGCTCCATGTACTCGAAGATTAGTTTCAGCCTGTGGTGGAGGAGCGTAGCCTAACGTTACCTGCTGGAATCTAGACGTTTGGTTTCGACAGTGTACCTGCAAATGTAAACCATAAACACTAAGTGGAGTTCTACAGCACGACACTGCGCGTGTGTTTGCGTCGGGACTCCTCCTCCCTGTGACGCACTCTCACGCGATCCTCACGTACGCGCGAGCTGCAACGTAAACGGATTTTCTTGTTGTTGTATCAAATATGCGAGTAACTGATTTAATTTGATTTAAATATTTAATTGACATTTCATTAAAAATGTCAGTAAAAGTGGGTGTTTTCCATGTGTTATGCTGAAAATGGGTCATCCATCATGTCTCTCTGGTTGTTGTTACCAGTGTTACCCACTTTACAATCCCAAAAAAAATGCAACAGATATTTTACACCCACGAGCTTTTAAAAGAAAGAAAGAAAAAAAAGTTGACATTTGATACCTCAAATTTGAAGGCCAGGTAGAAACGCATATCGGAATTATTTTATATTGTTTGGTACATTTTTCCATCAACAGAAGTTTTAAAATTATACTCTATAACATTTTTTTCCGTTCAAACAGACTCGCGTCTCAAATCTCTTTATTTAACTAATAACAAAAATGTGACAGACTCCTGAAACAATATAAGAAATGTTATAGCCAGCTATTTATGAGGATCTACAGTTCTCTAATTGTCAGTGGTTTCCATTTGATTTGATTTGTTTATTCATTAATTATTATGTTTATATATATAAATATATTTTCATGTTAATACATAATTTTAATTGAATACTTCATTGAATTATTTTTTTATATATGGCTGTGTTTTCCTTATGTGTGTTTTGTGTCCTTGTGTGTTACATGTGAAGTATTTGTTTCTTTCTTTAAATGATTAATTCACTGAATTTTTGGAGATGTAGATGATGTAAATCGCTCGTATGATGTTGCGCTAGTAATATTCCTCCGGTAGGAGGTAGTATTGCCCAAATCAATGCTGCAACCATAACAACCACGAAGAAGAGTGTCAAAGATTTGTTTCTTAGCGTCCCAACAATATTTTCTTAATTAAACTGGCTTCTAAGCAGACTGCAAACATTTTAAAACCTTAAACGCAATGGACGAAAAGGTAAAAAAAAAAAGATACTTAGCTTGTTGTTTCCTTTTATAAGTGATAAAAGCTAGGCGAGGCTGCATGCTGTGCTGGGCGCAGTTCAAATTCGTCGAAATTATGGGTTTTGGTTTCAAAATGACATGAACTGTAATATGTGCCTACTTAGATTTTATGAGCGTGTTTGATTTGATTTATTTATTAGTAAGCGTTTAAAACTGTCATGAATGAATCCTGTTGGGAAAACAGCCTAAGGCAGTTTGCTGGTCTTCGTTTGTCTCCAAGCCTGGTTAAGCTGGTCTGAGGGAGTAGATGACCAGCTGTGTGTGGGACTTTTCACCTGGTCATACTGGAAGACCAGATACACTGGTTTGGCTTAGCCAGGATGGGAGACCTTTCTAAATCTTCTAAAAGCAACATATAATGAATTGACATACTGGTCTCCTGATGCAGAAGCTGTGGCTATATTTAGGGTTAATGATGCAGTAGTTTTGTGTTGTCAATTCTTGTGGCATTGGTTATGTGTGGCAGGTTTTTGATCCTACTGCAGGGGATGATGGGTCCGAGGCAGAGGCCGGTGCATCATCATGTTTGGGAGCCACTGGAGGATCATCTGGTTCCCGTTTGGAGTCACAGCTCCAGGAGGCCATTCGGTTAAAGACGGAGGGGAATGCATTCTACCGAGAGAAAAATGTGCGCACTGCCATCGGACGTTATCATCGTGCTTTGCTCGTTCTCCGTGGCCTGGACTCTGAGGTGAACTCTGTCCTGCAAGGGTTTGGGGCTCAGGTGCCTAAACTGAGCCAGGAGCAGGAGGACCTGCTGAGGAGCACTCAAGTAGACTGCTATAACAATTTAGCAGGTGTGTATTCCTTCCAAACAAGATACTGTAGCCATGTGAGGTGGTAATGCTTTGGCACTGAATTGCACAACACTAAAATTGAATAATTTTATCCAAAGCTACTTTCTGCGCATTTATAAGCATGTTTTTATGAAGAGTTTCTTACTGGGCAGGCTAGGCTAGGTATCGTCATTGGTCATGCATTATCATACCATTTGGGGTAGTCGTGGCCTAATGCAGTTGTGACACATAGTACTAGTAGTAGCACATGCCACTCTCCACTGACACATCTGGTGACACTTCTGGTTTTCACTTTAGATGTGCCACTCGCCCCAAATGGTTAGAGAGCAGGACTTGTAACCCGAAGGTTGCGGGGTTTGAGTCTCAGGTCCGGCAGGGATTGTAGGTGGGGGGAGTGAATAACCAGCACTCTCTTCCACCCTCAATACCACGACTGAGGTGAGACCCTTGAGCAAGGCACCGAACCCCCAACTGCTCCAATATGGCTGCTCACTGTTCCGGGTGTGTGTTCACGGTGTGTGTGTGCACTTGGATGGGTTAAATGCAGAGCACTAATTCCAAGTATGGGTCACCATACTTGGCCTCACTTCACTTCACTTTAATTTCCTATTGGTTTGAAACCTCCAAACCAAATCCCTCCATTTCTGTCTATCTCAGCATAAGTTTCCATCTATTTCACCATCATCTTACCCCCACAACTAGGATCCTGTTATTTGCTTTCACACTTTGCTGGCACCTCATCATATTGACCACATTTAAAACTCTTAACCATAGCAGTTAATCATAATGAGAAATGGGAAACAAAATCGTGTGAACTTTGTCCTTAATCTCATGATAACCCAAAAATCTTACTGACCGCAAAGTTTTGAATGGTAGTGTTTGTAAATCTTATCTGGGAAAGCATTCTCCTCTTAACCTATTTCTGTGTTTCACAGCATGTTTGCTACAGCGACAGGTGGTGGACTATGCCCGTGTGTTAGAGTACAGTCTGAAAGTGCTCCGGTGGAGGTCAGGTGATATTAAGGCCCTCTACAGAGCTGGAGTGGCCTCATTACAACTGGGTGATGCACAGTCTGCTCGACATTACCTCATACAGGCCAGCAGGGGGAAACCTAATGGTAAAAACAAACCACATCCCACCTTTCTTGCATATTTCATCATTCGCCAACCTGCACCAGGGGTCGCCAGAGCTCTCCTAGGGGTCACCTAATTGATTTTGTTGGATTCAGTTTGTCAAATTATCGTTATTATGATATAAACAGATGTCTAGCTGAGAAAAAAATCAAAAGAGCAGTGGGTCTTCACTGCATTCTGTCTGATGCCATGTGCAGTCAAGTTAAAAATAGTTCAAAAACATGTCACAGGACCCCTGCTTTCTTTTCTGTTCCTTTAGCTATATTTAAACGCAAGAATGTGTCCTGTGTAAGCATGGTTAAATGCCACACAGAATCAGTGAAAATTCTCAGCATGATATACAGATTGAAATTGTGCAATGATATTCATAATGCAATCATATGATTTGATAAAACACTACTTGCTGAAAAAGCAAAGACACAGGGTTACCATTAAACATATCTATAACCTAACTTTCTACAGTATTTTTTTTCCCAGACTTATTTTGGTTTAAAAGGCTTTTCTGTTGCCTTGTAATATTAAATGAAGTGTATGTGTGCATACATTTAAATGTGGTGTCAGAAAGCATGTGACATAAAAAAGTCCCCTGAGATAAAGGTTGAGAACTACTGGTATTATTCTGCCAGGGATTTTCAGCTACAATTTTCACAAGGGAATACAGCATGTGTGCCTGTTACATAATGCAGCGTGGTATTACAGTTTGCGGATGCAATCATTTTCTTAAGAATTAGTAAGATCAAAGACCCCTGCTCTGCAGCCTTCAGTTGAACTGCAGTTTCACATCTGCACTCAGAGTTCATGTCAGTGATTTGATTAGAAATGAGACATTCATAGCATCCTGTTCTCCATTTCTCAGATCCTAATGTGAAGAAACAGCTGCAGCGAGTGGAGGAGAGACTCAGCCAAGACTTACAGAAAGAGAAGGCACTGTACAAAGGCATGTTCAGCAAGCAGAAACAGGGTGAGGAGCAGTTAGCAGAGGAGAAGACCCAGAAATTGGTCCAAACGGACAAATACGTGACTCAGCAGGAACATACATCATTAAATTAAGCTTGAGCTGCCAGGAAGAAAGTGGGATGTTTTGCTTCAAGGCATGGATAATTTGCTACATATGGCATTTACTGGTGTTGGCTGAAATCTGGTGCAACGTGGCAGCTTGTACAAGAATTTGAATGCACTTAAAATGCATTGTACAGTTAACATACTGTCTAGCTGCTTCTGTTTTGCATTCAGTTTCTTCCAGCTGTGGGTCTGTATTTTTTTTTTCCATATGATAGTTCTCTTGCTTTTTGTTTGTTCATCCTAATAAATATTTTTGAAAGAACTTTATGCATAATGTATTTGCCATTTGAAACGGAGTGTTCAAAAGCTATTATTAATGGATTATGCTAATATGATTATGGAAATGCTGTGATAAGACATTTAATGTAAGTCTATGACAGCAGATTTTTGTTTGTGAGATCTCATGTAATCCAATTGTACCACAAAACACTTCACTCAGCAGTAGCAACATATTCCGTCATTGCCAAGCAAATAAGGATAATTTCAAATTGGAAACACTTTTATTGATTGCTGAAACATGAACTCTTTAACAATCATTTCAAATTCAGTTTTTTTTTTCAAAGTCCTGAGCATAAGTTCAAACAACATCTTTTTGTATTTGGTCAGCATATACTTTAGAGTGCTTTTTTTTTAAGCATAATATGTTCATAGTAAAAACAACACCAGAACCACTATGACCATAAGAGTGCACATAGACACGGCATGGCATGCAGAAGCACCGAAACAAGCAGAAAGAGAGAAAATTGTACATTTGGAAAAGTTGGCAGCTTGGTTTCTTCCATTTTTAATTGTTCATACTAATCTTTCTTTTTCGACTTGTGATTTTTATTGAAACTGAGGGACCTCATAGAGCCAAACATTTTCCTTCCAAGGTCACGGAACGATCTGGAACGGGTGAGAGGAGCTGATGGGGGAGGTGAGGGCGAGAGCGATGGGGACGAAAGAGGAGAAAGGGAGTGACTGCTTCCCTCCAGGCTCTGGGAGCGAGAGAGATGGAAAAGACTGGCAGTTGAAGAATGATGTTTCTCCTCCTTTCTCACAAGATTGCGAGCACGTTCAGAGCCCCGTCCTACACGGCTGATCTCAAACGAGGAACGCCACTGATTGCTTTCCCGTTTCTGAGAATGTGGCTCGAGAATTCCCTGAGACTCGCTTCGAAATAATGCTCTCCTGGACAACCGGAGGCTGGAACTTCTACTGTCCCAACTCGTACCTTTCTTTTTCGAGTTGTTCCCTCTTTGATCTGGCCTACTGGACGATGTTTCTTTCAGTGAGGTGTGCCTCCAACCAAATCCTCCAGCTCTCTCATCTCTCTCATCATAGTCCTCTCGTCCCCAAAATCGTGTTTCGAACCCCTTCCAAAACTTTCCACCCTTTTTAGGTGTTTGAGTGCTCATTTCATCCTCCCATCCAGTGCCATAGTCTCTACCCGAATAGCTACTAACCGTGGATGCTCGAATAAGTTCTCTTGAGGCATGTTTGCCCTGGTAGAGCCTCTCTCCATCCCCACTCCTCCTCCACCCTCTATCTTGAGGCCTCCACCCAGTCCCTGCGTTCTGCCTGAGGGAACCTCCACGAGGCCGAATGGGACCCTCCAGTGGGGAACTACATGGGTGAAAGCGTGGAAGAGAGCATTGAGATGGGGAGTCACGCCGAAATACTGAAAGCTGAGCAGGAGTGAAGGGTGAATTTGAAAGTAGCCGAGGAGGAGAGTGGACTCTGTTGTGGGAGGAGCCTGGAGAGGAGGCAGTGTCTGATTGATTATGTGGGAAAGGCAGAATGGGAGAAGAAAGAGTAGGCATGGGAACAGAATTGTCCGATTGAGGGCTACCTGACTGTGATGTCAGTGCCGAATGGCAATCCGAGTGTGAAACTTGTAGGCGATGCTGTTGAGATATGTAATCCTGTCCAGTGCCTGCACCTCCCCAGGTGTTTGATGGTGGTGTTAGATTAGTTTGATCTAATCCAAATGGGTGCTGAAATGATGACTGGGAGGAGTACTGTGTAGGAACATTACTTGGAGAAGCAGATCCTACACCTCTTTCTCTTTCACTCCTAAAACATTCAGCATCCAACTCCACCCCCTCCTCCATCAAGCCAAGAACTACAGATCTTGGCAGGCCAGATACACGAGAGATTTCACATACAACTGCAGAGTCCTCATTAAGTTTGGGAGGGCTGTCTAAAACTTTGGTTGGAGGACAACCCTCTGCCTCTTCCCTTGAGGCTCCACTCCAGTCTAGAGACTTGGAGAATCCCATTTGCCCAAAGTTTTTTCCAGTTATCTCCAGAGACCCTCGATGGTTTACAGAGGAAGGGCAGGTGGAGATCCTTGGTCTCCTGCTCCAGTTTGGAGTGCTGGTGATGGTGGACGTCGAAGAGGAAGGGGAAGCAGTTGGAGTGACTATACTGGCGGAGAGATGCCCACACGATCCTGAGACCTCTTCTTTCGCATTTTTACCATCAAAACTCAATGTCTTGTTCAGGTTTGGATTCAGGTTCAAATTAAGATTTAAGTGGAAGCTGATGTTGAAATCCTCCCCTGTCACTGAGGGCAAGTTTCCTAGGTTGATGGAATTTCTATTTGTGCATTTACCAATACTGCTGAGGCTAACTCTCGCTGAATTGCCCAGGATAGACTTACAAGGAGTAACACTCCCTCCAGACATGCTGGAGGAGGAAGCACTTCTTGGGTGAAGTCCTTCATAACCAGCACCTGCAATGTTTATTTGGGGTCCACGACTGGAAGTTTCAGCGGCCACCCTGCAGTGATGCTGATGGACTAATCTGTTGATGTATTGCTCCAGCTGAGTAAAGGAAGGAGAAGTTGGGGGATGGCCCTTCACAGGAGGTTGCTCAAGCCCTGGCTCCATAGGCTGCTCGCTCTCTGGACTGGGGGAGAGGCGGGTGGGGGAAGGTTCCTGGCAGGTGGTGAACAGGGGGCTCTGGAGGGCCACAGCATGAAGCGGACTAGGGTAATGGTACACCTCTTTTGTCTTCCGAGAAACTAGGTCAGAGCAAAATTTAGGGTCGAGCTGAAGCTGTGGACTGGAGTTGGAAGAGGGTAAAAGAGTGCCTGGGTGAATGCCTCCCAAACTGGAACAAAGGTCTGTCACGAACATGAGGCTATTGAGCTCAAGATCACCTGTTCATAAAAAACAAAAAAAACTTTGTAATGTTATTTACATTCTTCTTAGTTAGTATACAATAAATTATGTAATGATTTTAATTAGAAAATAGCATCAAATCAAAGCACAAAATTATTACAAATTTTGTATAATAACTTTTTATAATACAATATTAATTTTTTTTTTTATATTGCATTAAAATTATGGGACAATGTCTTTTCCATTAAAATCATTTTAATTTTTTACATTCCCAATTAAATTATTATTATTGTAAATAATAATTATGCATATGGACATTTTACTTTTTTTTTGTACTTTCAGTTTTTAATTCCTAATATTAGCCAAACAGGGATTGTCATTAAATGCTCATTACTATTTCTCAGGAATTTTATAGTATGATTTATGATTTTTTTTTAATTATCTTGAAAAAAACGCAAATGTACAAAAAATACTACCATCATGTATAAGTACTTCAAACTATTTTTATTATATAAATGGGCAAAGTTCTTCTTTCTTTTGGTTTTTGAATGAAATATGACTCAGACTTGTGTTGTTGTTTTTTTAAGATCACAAGCAATACCAGTAGAAAAGGGCCTTCTTTCTTGTTTCTCCACTGTGCCCTCAGGACACTCTGTACTATGAGATTCAGCCTCCCTCCAATGAGTGCCACTATGATCCAGTGAGCGTGGCCTACAACTGACTTTCAATGACCCTCCAGGAGCCGCCTCGCTGGATACGGAGTAACAAGAGTCTGACAGAGAACTCCCACTGACCGAGTAAAAACCTGTGGACAAGAGAATGACAGATGAAGTTAAGAGTGTTAGGGGGAGCAGTGCTTCAGGGGTGACACATGATATAAATGATGGGATTGCCATAAAAAGCCTGGGTTAATGTTTGCCAAAGTAAAAAGAGAACTGCCAAAAACACAGAAACTGTGTGTCATGTTGAAGTTGAAAGGTTAACATTGAATCATTTGTTTCAAACAGAGCCCCAAGCTATCCAAGCTATGAGTCATGCACTTGTGTGAAATGCATTACTGTTTCATGCAGGGCTCATTCCTCGGGGAGGGCTTAAAGGATAAATATCTTTTGATTTAGATATTTCACATAGTTTCAATGATTGAGGAACCTCTGCATAGTTTATCCAAAAAGGTTCAATTTTGTTGTGCAAGTTTAATCTTACCACAATGAGCTTAAGTGTATCATTTTTTTGATGTTAAAATATGTTCTATCCCAGCTAAGAGAGCCATTTGTGGCTCTGTGGAACTATCAAAACATTGCTATTTTTGTCTGAGCATCTAGGCAGAAATATATTATTTCTGAATATATGAATGACTTATTGTCTCTCTGTATCCATTACAGAGTTAGCATTATATATATATATATATATAACAGTAAATACAAATATATAAATCTATTTAAAATTGTTATTAAAAAAATAGTAAATTTCACAATAGAGATGTTTTGATCAAATAAATGCAGCTTCAATGACATTACAAAATCTTAACTTATGCAACCTGTTTTGAAGCTACAACTTTTGATGTGTTGACTCTGCATTGGATGCATATGTGACTATGCCATATTACATTTTGTCATTTGGGTCTTTTTAATTCCCCTATTCCCCTAAATCAGCATTCATGGATTTTCCGACTATGAATCTTAGTATTAACATTTTATGACATTTTTTTTTTTTAGGGTTTGGTGTGTCAGATTACTCATTTTTATACCAGTTTTGACCAACACTACTGAATAACATTAAATACCAAGAATAACCAACTGTGACTAAATAATTATATACAGTGGGGAAAAAAAGTATTATTTATCCCCGTGCTGATTTGTAAGTTCGCCCACTTGCAAAGAAATAAGGGTTCTGTATTGTTATGGTAGTTTTTAACGTTATGATTTCTGCCAAGAATACCAACAAAAAAAAATATTATATAAAGGTTAGAAATTGATTTGCATTTCAGTGAGTGAAAGCACGTAATTTGATCCCAAACAAACATCATGACTTAGACTTGGGAAGAAACCTGTTGTCAAGCACAGAGGTATAAGAAGTTTTTTGTAGTTGGTCCCAAGGGGCCTCATTTATAAAAATGTTGCGTTTAAACCGTCCTAAATTTGTTCTAAGATTATTTCTCAAAAGTGCGCAAGTGCGATTCAGAGAAAACTAATGTGCGCACAAAAACACGTGTGTACGCCTCTCTACCAGATGTTACATTAATAAATCGCAAATGATCTTGAAATTGTGCGCAGCTGACTGGTGTCAGATCTCCGCCTTGTAAACGCCCCCTAATTAATATCATTACCATATAAAAGAGCACACGCCAATATACGAATTTCTGTACTTGAGAATGCGGGCCAAGAAAAAAAAAAAATTATGAGGTGAAAATTGAGGTTCTGCTGCGGACGGGTAGAGGGTGTTCGTGCGCGGGACGCTTTTTATTTAATGGTAAGTATATGTGGACAAACAATGTGTGTGGGATATTTTTTTCGATTGACTATTATGGAAATTGTACTTCATAAACAACCGGAAATAATAATGATAAAACAATTAGGTTTCCAAAAGTAAGAATAGGAATTAAAGTAAAATTTTCAGTCACCTTATAAAAAGTAAGCCATCCTACTTTTAAAATCACTTGCTATGACAACTAATAAAAAGTTTTGTATCACGAAATTCTTGCAATATTTAAAAAAAACATTATTGAAAGAAAAACTGTACGTTTCATATCATAATAAAATAAATAATTACACGATCTCCGGTCTGAAAAAACCTGCATGTGATTTGGCATTTCTTTGTTTACACAGTTTACTAATGCTGCTCAAATGTGCCACAAAAATATATAGTGTATTTTATACAAATATAACTGATGTAAATGACAAAAACAAAGTTTAAGGCTGATGTCTCTATTAATTTTCACAGAAGCAAAGCAGCGGATGTTATAAATAAAAACAGTTAACAATGTAATTGAATAGAATATAGGCTATTAAAACCGTTATTGCACGACATAGGCCTATTCTTATAGGCTACACAGACAAAACAGTCTGAGATGCGTTTATGCATTTTTTTTTCTATTTTACGCATTAGTAGTAAATCAAGACTTCGCAAGTTCTCTTGTAAAAAAACAAAAAACAAAACAACTTGGTATAAACTACAGAAAGCGAGTAAAGAACTTAGGGCTGGACGATATGGCCAAAATATATATATTTCTTAATTTCGGTCGATAAAATATAAGTCCGATATCGATATGAACACTATTAAAAAAGCCTCATTAAAACTGCCAAGAAAGGCCACAACAGATGTCTGTACCTACAAAATAATGAAAAATTAATTTGCCAACTCTATGAAACTATATAATATTTTAGAAAAAAAATGGCGCAAATAAATAAATATTCACCTTTTATTGGTATTTAACCTTCATACAAACAAGAAATGTGAAATCACTGCCAAATAAATCTCAGACTCTCCTTATTAATATTCATATTTTTATTCAAATATAGGCTAACAGACAGTCAAAGTTTTTGAACGGTAGGATTTTTGATGTTTTTTAAAGAAGTGTCTTCTGCTGACCAAGCCTGCTTTTATTTGATCCAAAATACAGCAAAAACTTAACATTTTGAAATAGTTTTACTATTTAAAATAAATTTTCTATTTTAAAATATTTTATTCCTGTGATTTCAAAGGAGAGCTTTAGCATCATTACTCCAGTCACATGATCCTTAACATATCATTCTAATATGCTGATTTGCAGCTCAAAAAACATATTATTGTGTTGAAAACAGCGGAGTAGATTTTTTTCAGGTTTATTTGATGAATAGAAAGTTCAGAGAACAGCATTTATTTGACAAATAAAGACATTTATAATGGTACAAAGATTCTATCCCATCACTTTTGATTCAATTTAAAATACAATCCTTGATAAAGAAAGTATAAATTATAATATAAATTTTAAAAAGAGTTCTGGAAGGTATATGTATAATGGTACAAAAGCTTTTTATTTCAGATAATGCTGGCTTTGGAATTTTATATTCATCAAAGAATCTGAAAATGTACTCAAACTGTTTTACATATGATAACCAGCAAATCAGCAAATTAAAATGATTGCTGAAGGATCATGGGACACTGAAGACAGGAGTAAAGATGCTGAAAATTCAGCTGTGATCACAACAATACATTTCATTGTAAATCATATTCAAATAGAAAGCAGTATTTTAATAGTAAAAAAGATTTCAAAATGTCACGCTTTGGTGCATTTGGAATCAAATAAATGCAGGCTGTGGTGAGCAGAAGATAATTATTTAGAACATTAAAGATCTTTGACTGGTAGTGTAGGATGATTATTCTTTATAGATTGAAACGTGCATTAACCAGGAAAACGAGTATGAAACATGCCCCGAGTTGCTTCAGAAAACAAAAAAAAAATAGAGCAACAACAAAAGCAAAGGTTTATTATTGAAAATGCAAACTGAATGTCTGCCAGCAGGAGGCGCTTTTAGAGCAGTAGAACTAGCGGTTTCTCCAGTAATGGCTGTAAACAAAGCAGCTCCGCTTATGAACGCTACTTTATCAGATAAAAATGCCATCTAAACTAATCTGAAGCCAGTCGGTTCCCTTCAGAGATACATTCATATTAAAAAACCTGCGAGTGTTGTTTTGAATGGAAACGTGCCCCCCCCCCCCCCCCTGCTCATGTTTATTCAACGCACAAAGTCAAAACGCCACAAATAAATCAATGTATGGGAAAAACACTGTAAGTAATAGGAAAATGTGTTTAAAAATCATATCACCGGTATTGAAAAAAATTATATCGCGATACAAATTGATATTGAATTATTGTCCAGCCCAAAAGAAACTAAAAATTAGCTACTAAAAGGCTCCGGTTGATCTCGCAAAAAATACCGTTAATACAAAAATCGGGGACTACACTTGCACAATATCTCTCACACTGAATTGTGTTTATGATGAATTTGGTGCTTGCACGTACACCGCTTTTATTATTATTGCAGCTTAGATGTTCAAATAGTCACACTACTCCAACTTTGCCACAAGGAAAAGTTTGTACACATGCTCAGAACCTGACGTGGCGGTAAGTACTTTTCCACATCAAAGACCATTTTTATAAATATGAAAGTTACCGTGGATTTTAGCATACGCACACTCTAAGATCAAATCTGTGCGTACGCACATTTTATAAATGAGGCCCCAGGTTTGCACACATCTCAGGAGGGATTTTGATCCACTCCTCGTTACAGATCCTCTCTTAAATCCTTAAGGTTTCTTGGCTGTTGTTTGGCAACTCAAAGTTTCAGCTGCCTTCACAGGTTTTCTATAGGATTGAGATCTGGAGACTGGCTAGGCCACTCCATAACCTTAATGTGCTTCTTTTTGAGCCACTCCTTTGATGCCCTGGTGGTATGTTTCGGGTCATTGTCATGCTTGAAGACCCATCCATGACCCATCTTCAATGTTCTGGCTGAGAGAAGGAGGTTCTTGTCCAATATTTTACAGTACATGGCCCGTCCATTTGCCCCTCAGTGCGGTGAAGTCGTCCTGTACACTTAGCAGAAAAACAGCCCCAAAGAATAATGTTTCCACCTCCGTTCTTGACTGTTGGAATGGTGTTCTTGGGGTCATTGTCAGCAATTCTCTCCCTCCAAACAGCGAGTTGAGTTAATGCCAAAGAGCTCAATTTTGGTCTCATCTAACCACAGCACTTTCTCCCAAGCCTTCTCTGAATCATTTAGATGTTCTTTGGAAAACTTTAAACGGGCCTGTACATGTGCCTTCTTGAGCAGGGAGACCTTGTGGGCGCTGCAGGATTTCAGTCTATTGCGGCGTAGTGTATTACCAATGGTTTGCTTGGTCACTGTGGTCCCAACTGCCTTAAGATCATTAACAAGCTCCTCCCATGTAGTTCTAGGCTGATCCCTCACCTTTCTCAAGATCATCCTTACCCCATGAGGCGAGATCTGGCACAGAGCTCCAGACTGAGGCCGATTGATGGTTGTTTTGTATTTCTTCCATTTCCAAATAATCGCACAAACAGTTGTTTCATTCTCGCCAAGCTTCTTGTTGATGGTCTTGTAGCCCATTCCAGCCTTGTGCAGATCTACAATCTTGTCTCTGACATCCTTTGACAGCTCTTTGTTCTTGCCCATGGTGGTCGGAGAGGTTGGAATGGAATACAGATTGTGTGGACAGGTGTCTTATACACCTAACGAGCTGACATTAGGAGTAACTTCTTAAAGTGGCAGGACTAATCTGTGTTCCACATAACCAATCTGTGGGAGCCAGAATTCGTGCTGGTTGGTAGGGGATCAAATACTAATTTCACTCACTAAAATGCAAATCAATCTCTAACCTTTACATAATGTGCTTTTTCTGGATTTTTTGGTTGATATTCAGTCTCTATACATTAAAATAAACCTACCATAAAAATGACAGACCCTTCATTTCTTTGTAAGTGGGCAAACTTACAAAATCAGCAGGGAATCAAATAAATATTTTCCCCACTGTAATGCTCCAAATGCCAAATACTAAAAAAGAAAACAATACTATGGAACAATGATTAATCACACAATTCGCTCTTTGTGAATCAAAACTCAAAAGTAGGGGTGCGCCGATCCGATATTCAGTATCGGTATCGCTCCGATACTGGCATTTTCAGCCGGATCGGGTATAAGTCAGACGAGACTGATCCAAATCCGATATAGTGCATATACTATTCTGTGTTATTATCAAGCCCCACGAAAGCCACAAAAACATTATAAAAGCACCATAAAGTTTTCGTGCACTATATTTTAAGTGTTCTGAAGCTTTTTCCATAGTTTAATGTGAGGTACAGACGAATATTTAAGTCAAGTTCACGTCTTCTCTCCGCAGCGGCTGTCTGTCATCCTCCATTCAGCATTCAAACTGTGTGTCACGTTCGGTTATGACAGTCAAGAAGATGAAACCCTCTCCAAGATGATTAAATGTTCCTAAAATGATCTGTAAATAAAGATAAATGGTTTCGCATAAAAGGAATTCATCTTGCTGGAGTTTCTTGCTGGAGTTTCTTGCTGTTTCTAAATCGTGTAAATTTCTACCGGATATCTGGTTAGATCACAAGACTGGAGTAGAGAGTACTATGAATTTTTTTGTCACCAGCACAGTAACTGAAATTTAAAACTGTTAAAAGAAAGGCTCAAAAACTGTAGCACAGATATAATACACTAAGCATCAATTTCTCTTCCCTTTGTGCTTTGAACTTTTCTATGCTGCGCGCTGTGACTCCGTGTTGCTTCAAGCGCGTCATTCTGTGCACGGGATGTGCATAAAGCGCTTTGTGCCGCTCCGTATAGGAGCATTTCATGTTATAATACTTTTGCGCAATGAAAAGATTATTAAAAGCCTTTCTTGTTCTGTCTTATCTATCATATGTTGCTGCCTAATTACTCTGCTATACATTTAAAAGAAATGTCTTTTAATTTATACAGTAGTTAACATTTGAAGTGGATCAAAAAAGTTAATCAAAGTTGTCCTAAGACAAGAACCGGTATTGTTTTGGTTTTAGGACAACTTTGATTAACTTTTTTGAACCACTTCAAATGTTGACTACTATAGTATATATTTATATATAAATATATTACTTGTTTTTCATGAATGTATTTTACAACAATACAAAGAGCAATATGTAGGCCTACCAGATTTAGCCCTACACTTATTCACTTATTTGTTACCCACTAAATGTATTTTTTTTCACTAAAAGTTTAGGATTTTATAAAAATTATTGTGCACTCATGATTTTTCATGAGTAGGCTATCTTCCGCTGCTGAATCACCACTAACCTAGTTTATAATAGGTATTTGGGTCAGAGATTTTGATATTTGTTTTTGTTTGTTGTTTTTTCTTTATATGAAGCGGGTCTATCTGTAGTGATTGGGTAACATACAAAAGATGATTGATTCGAACTACACATTGAGGTATAGAACTTCTACACTCATTTAAAAAAACTGCGCTGGTATCGGATCGGTATCGGCAGATACTCAGAATTTTTGGTATCGGTTCTGAAAAAGTGGTATCGAGCCATCCCTACTCAAGAGCTTTAGAGAAGCACCTTGACGTGAGATATTTCAGCGGCCTTTGCTACAGATTCAAGTATTCACACAAAGACATTCTGAACTGCTTTTTACAAAACATTAATGGTTTATTATTAAGGAATTTGGAGTATAAGCACCTGAGCTGGGTCTAGAGTCGCAGTCAAGCGGTGTGGTGCTAGGAAAGTCTGGAGTGGGAGAGGACAGCAGATCAGATGGGATGTCCCAGGACAGCGTAGACCAGCGTGAGCTTATCCCCTCTCCAGCAGTGCCAAGGCAAGACAGATCAGGGTTTGCAGGGGACAGACTCTGAAACAGATGGAGGAGTCATGTTACTACAGGATAAGGTGATGACACAAAGACCTTGTTTACACCTGGTATTAACATATGATCATGATGCATGTGAAAGCATTGCATTTGTAGCTCAACACTAATCCATCATGATGCATCCCAGGCAGTAGTGAAGGACCGCCTACCCACCTGTCAATCGATTTTTAAGAAACATTCTAGAAGAAAATAACCATCTGACTGAAAAATCTGGAATATGCAGACATGAACATGCACACATCATTACAGAACATCGATGCCTGATATCAACATGCAGTGACAAACAGATAATGTGCCACACAAACAAATGTTAAAGGTGCAATATGTGATTGTCTTCAGAAACATTTTTTGTTATGCTGGTTGAAAGTCTCTTCACATCCCGATTGCAATCATTAAGTTAAGTGGTCTAAATGTATTTGTCTATATTTATATATTCTGTGGAAGGCGTAGGATCAAGAAATGTTCGTCCAATCAAAACGCTCGGTCCGAGCATTTTAATATGCTTTCCTACCTGCCTGTCAATGTATGTATTAGCATACCTCTGCGCACCCTGTTCGCGCAGACAGGATACGTCATCAGCGCATTCACGCACACTTTGCAGACAGAGCTAGAATGGCAAACATCAACAACCCAATCTTCCTTCATGGTACTATAGTACTTTTAAAGTTTTCTCACCATGAATGACACATGATGTAGCCCAGCAGTTAATCCAGTCCTCTCGCCAGCTCGTTAGAAGTGAGCTACGTGCATGAACTGTGTTGCGATCGATATGATCCCTACACAGTGTTCATTGCTCCCTACTCCCTGAGCGGGGGAAATCTGTTGAAGTTTACTTCACTTAGGAACATGGACTGGAATTAGGAACCGCTGATGTAGCCTATTGTAATAATGCTGTTCTGTCTGTGAGCGTAAATGCGTTCAGGGGCATGGCTTTGGACGGCGATTGCAGAGACGGTGGGACGTTAGCTTTCAGTGCTATCAGGCTAAAGTTAGCATTTTCCAAGATTTCCTACTGCACCGTAAGTTAAAGGGATACGCCACCAAAAAGAAAAACTCTCATAAGTGGTCATGAGTGTGTTGAAAGCACTAAATCAGATGGTTGTAGTTTAAAACTTTTAAAATATTAGTATTTTTCTCACCACACCGATATTCGCTTGCGGGAAGGGAAACAATGATCATCAGTTGGTTTCACATGGATTACTGTCATTTTCACTTTGTGTGGTTTTTGAAGTGTTAGCTTGGGGAACCTGAAAAAAGCATGTCATATAAATTGGAACGACATTAAGGTGAGTAAAATTAAATAAATAATTAATTTTGGGGATTTTATTCATTTAATATGCTCAACTAAAATTAAGAATTCCTATAGGGATGCACGATTATGACAAAAATCATAATTGTCGATTATTCCCTTGAAATGGTAATTGCGATTATTAATTATGATTATCACAATTTACACTGAATGATGTTTATACCATTGTTTGATGCAACTGCATGCCGTATTTTTAAATGAAAATAAACAAGCTGAAAACACTAACTGAAAAACCTTACTGAAAAACTCTTAGTGCTTTTCTATAGTATTAAGTGTAATGTAAAATATACTGTACATCGGATTGGTTTCTTCTTCAAATTATAAATTTATTTAAAAATATGAATGGTATTATAATGTTATACTAAAACAATGGAAAAAACCCTTAAGATAACATGTAGAAAGAAAAAAAAACATATCTTAAGCGTGCAGAATAACATAAGTGGACTTTGAACGATTAATTGCCGCTTTGAACGATTACGTAATTGTGGCATCCATAATTGTAATTGCGATTAGAAATTCGATTAATTGTGCAGCCCTAATTCCCATCAAAACAATGTCCACAATTAAAATTAGATTTTATTTTGTGCTTTATCAACATGCAATAACACATTTACGTAGCGAGTAATGCATGTAGTCCTGAATTCAGAGATCCTCTTCTCGAAATACGATCACAGCTGTTTACTGGAGATGCATTTGAGACGCATGTTAAAACCTAATTTAAACAGCAATTTGTCTCAGCTGACCACTTGTGATTGGATCACCAGAGATGGATGTTAATACCAGGATAGAAGTCATGTATCTGTGATGTATATATTTACAAAACATCCCCTTACACACCTGTAAGGGGAAGCTAAGCTACATCATTAGCCAGTGACTTTATGATGTCTAAGCCTGCTTTTCTGAGAGGATTTTAAACAACTAATAAACTGAGATCCTTCAAGGGAATGCTTTGTTTAAAGTTCAGAAGTTTTGAATCGCTTATCTATGTGAAGTGTTTACTGGGGTTAGTTGTTTGTGATCCCCAACCTCCCCCATTGCAAGGAATCTCCCTTTGCAGCACTTCTGAGGAATCCCATCAAACCAAGAGACTATTGTGCATATCCTGTTAAGTCCGATCAACCTTCTGTCAGACTTTTAAACAGACAATGCAGGTGATGCATTGGCGAAATGAAAAAAGTCGGGGGAGGGCTGTTAATAAGCAGAGAGCGGAGAAAGGCAGATGATGAAACAAAGGAGAGAGGGAGAAAAAACGGGGGTATAATGGGTATTGAAAGAGACTTTGACCAGGCTTATCTCTGCTTCAGCAGTTTACCCAAAATTCCTGTATCGGACTCTAAAAATATATATGGAAGGAAAAACATTCAGAGTGAAGAGTGAGCAGGACATGAAGGTGGAAAACTCAAGGAGGAGGCCATAAAGAGACTAGATGGCAAAGGAAAAAAAGAGTTTTGAAGAAAAGTAGAGAGCACAGGAGATGGGTTGCCTAGTGAGACGAACAGCATGAAGGAGGCATCTCTTATGTGAGACCCCCTCCCAACCACCACCACTCCTGGATTTAACTGCCTCCCCCACTTCACTTCAGAGAACTGTCAGGCCTCTCTTCTCTTCCTGCCCTCTCTCTCCTTCTCCTCTCCTCGCCCACACATCCGATTTAGCAGCAATACTTTAACTCTGTTTTTGCTGGTGGAATATGAACGAACACGTGCATTGCCACTTCCACATGCATTTGACAAAAAAAACACTTCTGTGGTACTAGGGTGACCATACATCCTCTATTTACCGGACAAGTCGGGTCGGGATTTGAATTGGCTAATTTGTCTGGGTTTTGGCTTCGTTTTCGTGTTGACGTTCTCTCTACAGTCCTCATACATTATATGTATATTTGCATTGCTTTGACCGCTCTCTGTAGATTCCACCTTCTCGCACGCCACAATTGGTCGATTATGTGCAATGCCTGCATGCTACTGGTCAAACTACTTTTCAGTCATTACCTTCAGCAAATATAAAAACAATAGGAGCCAACACCTGGACATTTTAGGCAATTTAGGAATCCCAGCCAGGACATGTCGAAGACAAAGAGGACATAGTCACCCTGTGAGTTACTTCAGTTTAATTTTTTCCTTGCCACAACTGAATGAAGTGCGTAAAGACGTATAATTTGCCTATAAAAGTCCAAATTTGTTCATATACACTCATGAATACATCTAGATAGAAACTATACTGCATTATCTCGGTATACAGTTGCAATTTTTTTTTTCTTAATTTCACCAGGAGAATTGGAAGAAGCATTTGCTCAGTGGGGGAAACCTGATACGGATCTCACGCAGAACGCACTGGCCATTTTCCAGCTACCGATCAATTCATGAAGGAGTGCTCTGGCACATGGAAACTGCATTATATGAGGCTAATGATCCAAATGGACATAAAATAATGGAAATAATGAGATGAATATCCAGTCAGGCCAATGGTTCCATCGGCAGAGGAATTACTCATTCAATTCCCTCACTGACACAGGAAACGGCTTAATGTCATATTTTAATAACAAGGTGAGTCTTGTGGGAGGCAGCAGGAAGACAGCTTTTCAGCCAATGAATCAGAGCAATCAACCCTTTGACTGAAAACAGATCATATATTGTAACAATCTAATAAATCAACGTCAGTAAAATGAAAGACTATATGCATATTACTATGAAATCAGATGCTGCATTCAGCCACTGCACAGAAGTCCATCCTAGCGAGGGGTTAACATATCAGTTGCTCTGCATGGCACATCCCCGTTCTCCATCTTTCTGTCCATTTCCCTCCATCCTCTCTCTGGGCGAGGTGATATCTGTGACGCCGACAACAGAAACATTTCTCCATGTGGTGTTTATGCAAATGGAAGTCGCGTAGGTGGAGAGGCAACAACATTGCCCCAATGATGACTAATACTTTTGTCTCATGATACATATTGCGGTTTCTCATGCACACATTTTGCTGGACTGAATAGCTACTTGTAAGTGTCCTTTAAAAGCCTTTGGAAACTGCGAAAACCATTTTTTTCATGCCATGAAAGAAACGCTCTCAATTACATCACTTTGTTCTAAGAGATCCCGGGTAATTTTATGAATGCCCTATAATAAATGAAGGACACGAGAAATAATTTATAAGCTACTTGCCACTATTAAATGCATTTCACATTTGTGGCTTCACTTGAGTTCACTTGCACACTGTCCATTTTATAAAAACACACAATGGTGCTTCTATTGTCAACTTTCACATACACTTCCCTCCTTCTCTCATTACACAAGCACACACCTGAACTGCACCTGTTATCAGTCCTCCATACCTGGTCAAGAGCCCTGCCACATCACACTGACAAAATCAAGATTTTGTTACCCCACATTCTGTGCAACATACAGATAGTATGTGTAGATTAACAAGGAATTGATAGTAAGAAGTACCAGCAGGTAAATTGTGCCACACTCTTAATCTAGAAAGCAGTGTGTTATTTGTCACATGACTATGTTTAAAAAGAGCCCTTCATTTACAGCTGCCGCCATTTGAGAGATGCACGTGAAAATTTTTTTTTATAATTTTTTATGCAAAAAAACTTTTGTATGCCAAAGTAAATTTTCTACATGATGGCAGGTGAAATTAATTTAATATCAACGCAAATCTATCCAGCTCTGAAATATTTAATATATGTTGGTGAAATGCCAGTGTATAAAACCATGCAAAATTTGTCCAAATTATTTCATTATTAAATAAAGCATTTTTTCCCAAAATGCTGAATTTGGAAAAATATGGAAATATTACAACAAATACAACTGCAAAATCTTACAATTTGTTGAATTTCAATCAAATATTCTAAATATTAAACATTTTATTCTGTCTGCTTCTATAAGCCTTTGTAATGAGATTAATATATTAGTAATTTGGTTATGTCCATTTTTTTTTGTAAATTGTTCTCATATTGTCCAATGATTCAACTTACCCCCAACATGAAGCAATTACTTTTTTCTGATGTCATATTTCAGTTTTCTAATAGATGCTTTCTCATTTCACTTGATAGCAGACTTCCTAATATATATTTACATTTTCCTTGCCCAGAGGCCAATTTAAAAATGACACAGCTTACCCCATTCCCCCTATAAGACACTAGACGGTATTTTGTATTGGCGTAATCAACATGCATTGTATGCAGGGGCCCAAAATAGCTGTGCACTCCAACTCAACCTTGACACTTTAAACCATTCTGAAATGTAAACACAGCCGCGTCCTGTCTCGGTCATGCAACCCGAGCTCCACTGAATGCCACTGTCACCGAAACGTTTAGCAGGTGCAGGGTTCCACCTCCATGAGGAGATCAAAGTTAAAATTACGAGGAACATTATGTTCCTGTGGAATTTCCCACGTCCCCACTGACCTGTTGCCTGCGGGAGGTTGCGGCACCATCTTCGGCGGCGGTCTCCAGTCTTTCCCCCTGGTGAGCGGGTGCTCCATTCATGTCCAGTACCGCATCCACCATCTCCAGCTGTCGTCCTCTGAGAAGATCCAGCTCCATTACGCCGGCCAGAGTGGCTTTCAGCCGCTCTCCGATACGAACCCGCTCGCTCCCTGACCATAGCGAATTTATGCAACCGCGGCGTCCGGCCATCGTGCGCGCAAAATCGGTTTCGAGGCAAACACTGTCGCCGGTGAACGGAAAGGCTCACTGCTCGCCTCTAGCCAGAGCACCGGCCATCAATGCAGCATGAGCGCCGTGCGACATGAGCAACACCGGAGCAGACGCTTAAAATTCAGAGCCCGTAACAATGTATCACGAAAATGCAGTACGGTGGCAACTCAACTTTCGCACTGAGGCACATGTAACAAAGGCATACTTTTAAGGTCTTAAATTACACCACCGAAAAATCCTTTCCCACCTAACCATTTAGAGACGCCACGACCATCACGTCGGCTATCATTCGGTACGACGATGATGAGAATTGAATCATATGCGACAGTCTTGCACACAGCTCACCGCTGTGAAGAAGAAAAGAGTATGAATGGGGAGGAGTTAGACGTGAAAGCTCGCTGCTGATTGGCCGGGGAAGTTTTCGAACAGAATTGACTAGCTTTTTTTAAGACGCGGAATGTGAATCTGCTAGTTAGTACGATGACTGTAGTGTTGAGAGTGTAGCGTGGCAAGACTTGTTGCCTAATATTTAATATAAACCTGAATTGTGTTCATTTATCAAATTTAAAGACAAAATTAGCGGAACCGATTTTTGATTCACCCCAGTGACTCGAATCTATTTCAATCTTTGAATTCGTTCACTAGAACGATTCTTGCGCGCACAGAGGCAAGCAAAAAATGAGTCAGTTCATGCAATGATTCGTTCACTTAAAACATTCACGAACCACTGCTATAGAAATATTGGATCACTTTCAACTATACGCAAATAAAGAAAAAAACGATGACCCACATTGTGATTTAAAATTGTATGTTGTTACTTTAATGACGTGTATTACCCTACTTTGTGTACTTTTCCAAATGATCAAATATCCGCTTGGTTTTGTTGGTTTCAAGCCGTTGGTTCCTGTATCTGCTATGCGACGAGAACGTCCAATGTAGTCACAAACCTCAAAGACAGTTTCTAACCAGCAGGTGACAGTATCTGCCCGTCTAACCTGCGCCTATACAAACAAGATTTCCATAATCGTTTAATCGCCTATCATTCTGACACAAGGGTAGGAAGACAGTCAAATATAGGTTGGATATTACATATAGGCCTGTCCATGTTGAATAGCTATAGAGTTTAGTTTACAGGCTACTGGAATCAAATCACAAATGATCAAATCACAAAATCACTTGTATTAACATGATTCATAGAATAATGTATGTAAAATCAATTTGTTAATGTAGGCTATAAAACAGTTACAAAATGCGATTCATTTGTCTCTGAAAGAGTATTCTTACGTTTAAACGAAATATATGAGCACAATATTTTCTGCATATCAGTTCTTTCTTTCTTCTTTCATCACCCTCTTAAATAAAACTTGACTATTCATAAGCAAACTTCCTGCTGAAACCATAAAACTAAATGTGAAACCTCAAACTCTGGCAGCTCTCTTCCACTTCAGGTTTTTTATCCTCTTTTCCCAAATGTTCTTTCTGTTTTAAAAATCCTAATCATTTACATAATCTATTTTGAATACATCACACTGATGTGAACACCTTTAAGTCAGATCCATCAAAATTCATAGGCCTATAACTTTTCAACCTGCTTTGAAATTTCAAGGTTTAGCTAAGTTTAACTATTAAATAGTTAAGTTTAAACACTTTGAACACACTTTTAGCCATCAGTGATTCAACAAATATATAGGCTGGTGGTGAGCCAGTGAGGTGTATAATGTTTAAAGAGTTTAGTTTAAAGTAATAGCCTATGTCAGACCCTGTTGTTATCTTGGCCTTGTTATTGTTTCATATAATGTTCATCAGGCACATAATGTACACTACTGTTTATTTCGTATCTCTTTGACCTCATTGAGAGTGAGGGCATGGTGTGGATGGGCCTTATGGTAGGGTAAGTGGAAAAAACTGGCTTTTGTTCCAAAAGGTGCTTGGGCTTGGCTTCTGTTTCAATATGGTTATGCAGTCCTTAACACCATACTAACTTCATTGTGTTTAGGGCTCAGTCATCAAAAACACAAGTGACAGTTCACCCAAAAATGCAATTTCTCTCATCATTTACTCACCCTCCTGTCGTTCCAAAAACTAATACGCGTGGACCTTCTGTATCTTCGGAAATAACAAATATTTACGTATAGTGTGTATGTATTGAGGGTACCTTTACATTGGATAACTGTGTCTACATGATTAAATTAATATAGTTGTGTTTTGTTTTAAAGTCTTGTTTTACGGTTTAAACTTTTGACTAAAATTCTGTGATTTCATCTCTTTTTCAGTACAAAGAATGCTTTCAAAACGTTCAACACCCTGCGGCATAAACGGCCTACTTGAATATGCAGCACATATGCTTGTGTTTGTCCCGTTAGTTGAGTTTGGGGAACTCCGTTTCTCACGTCTGTCACGTCTGTTGTTCACTGTGTTACACAAACGGATGCAGTGATTCGTAATTAAGCTGTCATGGCACTCTTTAGAAAAAAAACGGAGTTGAACTTCAAATAACCGGTGTCTGTGAATGTTTTGATCATTTACAGCCACCGGTTCATTATTGATCGAGCGCGAGGACGGGAGAGGCTCTGAAAAGGTTTTGAAGAGCTTATGTAACGGTTAATATCCTCATATCATCGCAAGGTCTTTAATTAGCGCAAGCACTTCTCGTTTTTTCACACCTCAGACTGTCCTCCCCTTCACACACACAGACAGACACACACACACACACACACACACACACACACGTTATAAAGGCCGAGCCCCGCGAGCTGAAAGCAGGCGTTTTAGACAACCTCCACCCGTGGGTACTTCAGCCCGGGCACAGCCTCATCATACCTCACCATCGTACAGGTCTCCAGTCAGAATGCCTCCCTACGAGAAATCCATGGAAATTATGCCTTTCAAGCAAAGGAAGTGCCTGGGTAGGTCATGACATACATAATTATTTTTAGTTCTTGTGGTTATAATAATTTCAGAAAATCTCAGAAAAAATGCAACAACAGGAAAAGAGTCACGCTTTTTTTTTTTTTTTTTTTTAACTATCTGTGCGAAGTAAAACAATTTTTCATTTTTTGTTCTTCCAATTGCAGCAACAAGAAAAGACGAAGTCTGCACTATTCGGTCTAAGTTCCCCAACAAATTACCGGTAAGATATATTTTTAAATATGAAATGTTTAAAGAAAAATGAAACAACGGCTATTTCACTTCAGAAATTTTCTTTTGTATTTTAGGTAATTGTGGAGCGATATCTTCGAGAGAAAAAGCTCCCCCTACTGGACAAAACCAAATTTCTTGTCCCACATGAGCTGACATTAGGGCAGTTCCTCAGTCTGCTCAGGTGTGTAGACTCTCTCTCTCTCTCAATTATTTGATGCAGTTCTAGCTGCATGTGTCAGTTTCTGCAGCTCAAAAGAAAATGAGTTATGGCTTGTTTTCTTGAGTCAGCGTGAATGTGTGTTGTATAAACAGTGAATCAGACCTGTGCTGCTGTGCCACGTTGTTTCAATCACTGGATAGCTGCATGAGGCACAGCCTGAAGTTTCAGGCACTTTCAAGTTATTATTTTCAGTAATGCCATTTTCCTGTCTCGGTTTTTCTCTTTCAGAAGTAAGATAGTGCTAGAGGCATCTCAAGCTCTGCATCTACTGATCTCAGGAAAGAATATGTCCTGTTTGTCAGCCAGCATGGGAGAAGTTTACTCACAGTTCAGAGACCCAGATGGCTTCCTCTACATAACCTATGCATCCCAGGACATGTTTGGATGAAAAGACCCTCGAAAATGAGCATGACATATAGATCACCTCAAATACCTCCAGACCGACGCCTCTCGAGATCATAACTCGCTATTGCTGCTAAATGAAGACTCTCACTGTGCATCACACCTAAAACCCCACAGACCACCAACACTTGGCTGAGAGGACCCTTCTGACCTCATTTCTTAGTAGTTTACATTTCTTGGAGGCTAATGTTGAAGCATAATCAGTAGCTTTGAAAGAGGTTACAACTGAGCTGTCTAATATGAAGAACAGAAAAGTGATTTCACTTGCACTAGTTCTCAAGCCGCTCAGTCATGAGGCTCTATCACAAAAAAGGAAGTCCTGTCCCTGAAAGGACCTGGGATGTCCTGTCACAATGAGACAGGGTTTGTTCGATGCTGGTTTCCTTTCCTTGTTCTTTCTGTGACTGTGCATCTGTTCCTAAAACAAACACAGAGGAGACGGGACCAAAAAAAAACTATTTAAGCACCTACTGGAATGAAAATGAGTTCAACAGTCATTTTGTACTCAGCTTCAAATGCAGTTGGAAAATTCCTCAATAAATCAGTTTAGTTCTATTAACTGAATGTCTGGTTTTATTGATTCCATATATTCTGTTAATGTGGTTTATTCTGTTCAACAGGGAACTAAGATTAACATGGTGACATACACTATGGGGTATGGATCTAATTAGCTGATTTTTTTATTTGGTTATTTATTTGTAATGGGCAGCTTAAAATAAACAATATGGCCAGTAAGTGATCATTTAAATACTCATAAACATGCACAGAGCAGTGAAGCAATTCTCTGCTAGAAATCTGTCAATGCTTTTTAGTCTCACACCTCTTCTAAAGATGCATCACCCTTTTACACATGGCTGTTATTAACCAGCATCTCTAACAGAATGGTTTAGGTTACGGTGTCAGTAAGGAGGAGGTGCTAAACGGGTCAGGTCTAACAAATTATATGGCATTATATGAATTGCATGTTAGTGTCCCTCGCAATGCAACTAGGCTCTCATGCTTTATCCGTATCTAGCAAAGCCATTTTAATTTAGGATTAAGCACAAATATAGGACAAGTTAATGGTGGTAATTTTAAACCCTTCACATCTGCATTCTTACTGTCACTTAGGACATTACTGGGAACTTTAGCACCTTCATGCAAAGTGTGTTGTGAAAACAGAATGCATAAACAGAGAAATGGCAATGAGAAAGTTCAAACGGAGGTAAGCTGAGGTTTTTATGGGGCAAAATGCATGCTGATAGTATACGGTGATATTGAAATGCACATACCACTGCCAAAAGAAAGTAGTATGCATATTAAGTTAAGTACTGTTCAAAAGTTTGTCAAATTACATTTATTCATTTATTCCTGTGATGCCATAGCTGAAAGTTCAACAGCCATTACTCCAGTATCACAGCATCCTTCAGATATCATTTTAATTAGCTGACTCTTTATCGACTAGAAAGTTCAAAAGAACGATGTTTACTTGAAATATATATTTTAGTCTTTACTGTCACTTTGATCAATTGAATTCTTCCTTGCTCAATAAAAGCATTAATTTCCTCCAAGAAATCTTACTGACCCCAAACTTGAAACCTCTTGAGATGCATCTTAAATAATGTAAACAAACCAATGTGGAACCAATAGGTGGCCTTTTTCCTTTCAGCCAAAAAAAGTGTTGCATGAGGGTTCACATTACACCAAACTAAGATAGTAAGTCAGCTGCATAAGAAGAAAAAATCTGCAATCAACTCCCAATAGCTGCCAAAGGAAACAAGACTGCACAGTAAAGCACCTCAACATAACTTGATAAACAGAGAGAAATATGATGCTGCCATTTTATTACAGCCATTCCAAGAAGACCTTAGATTTTTCCCTCAAACTCAATAACTCTGTTTGGTGTTTGTTTCCAAATGTTTCACTACACACTACAATTTGGAAAATGCTTCTAAATGCAGAAAACTCGAGCAGTCTTTGAAGCACAGCTTACAAATAAACTTTTTTTATTGGTCTATGTAATTGCTGCATTCAAATGAAGGTGAGCATTTCAGATCACAAGATCCCAAAGGAAAGTAAAGATACACCCTCAAAATTACAGAATACATATATTGATATATAGTTTAGAGATATTAAATCAAAACGGTATTAAAAAACAAACAAACAAAAAACAGATAAAATAGCTCTAAAGGAAAAGAATAAGTTAAAGAAGTTTTGCCAAAAAAAAAAAAAAATCCATTTTGGCTGCTCCGTATACCCCACGATACCCCGGCGTATTTTCACATTTTTTAAATTCAACTCAATCTTTGCCTGCTGCTTTACAACCTCATTCAAATGCCCATTAAACAGTACCATAGAAGTTTCGCAATCAATTTTAATTCTTTCTGTGCTCATAGTGGTTTCTCCATTTCCAAGCCATTTTAAAAATTAAGCAGAAGAAAGAAAAGGTCTCTCACTGGCACATAAGTTCTTGGTTTGTCTTCTCAGTCCTATCATTCTTAGCCAAGCATTTTTGAATAAGACAATCGAGTTCCTGAAGACTGGTTAGTCAACTGAATGGTCAAAACAAGCTAGAAGAGTGGCTTGGGCACTTTGGAATGTAGCTGAGAGCCACTGAAATACAACCGATTCAAGCCAGCTCTTCAATTCTGCTCCTGCCGTTTGGAAGGTGGCACAAGGTGAGCAGGCAGTTTGGCCGGAAGCTCGTGCCCCTCAAGCTTTACCTTAATCAGGTGATTCGCAAGCGCAAACTCTTCATCATCCAGATAGCCATCTTTGTCAACATCTGCCAGAGTCCAAACCTTTCCAAGCACTGTGTTTGGCAGCTTGGACTTCACCAACTCCTTCTTAGCCGTGGCACCAGATATCTTCCCATTAATTGGTGAGAGCGTGTAGAATATTTCATCATAGGATGGCTTATCACGGCCCACGATCCATTCCAGCTCATCAATGCCTTCACCTGCACCTTCTCCATATCCATGACCAAATGGCCCATTCATGGTTCCCTCAAATGCACCACCCTTCACTGACTGGTTGGTCATGGCAGCCTCCTCCTTACGGACCAGCGTCATGAGCTTAGCGATGTCATTACCTAGCATGCCTTCCACTGACTCTAGCAATTTTGGCTTAAAGGCAGGAAATTTGGTGAAGTCCTGAACAGCTAGCAACTCCTGCAAAAAAAAAAAAAAAAGATTGTGTTGTGTTTTTATTTTTTAAAGAAAATATCTTTATAAAACCTTAATTCATTGGATAAAAATTCATAGCTTCATACCTGCATTTTCTTTAAATTAGGAAAGTCTCCCGGTGAAATGTTGTGCTCTTTCTGAATCTTTTCATATATAGCGCCCAAGTTGTTAATAAGCTCTTTCTTCTTTGAGTCTTTCCCAAATACACTTGGCATCTCTTTCTTCAGAGCACTGATAATGTAAGCATGCACCTAAAAGGAAAGTATTCAATGCACTCAAATTAAATACAAATAGCATTTGTGCAGTTTAGCGTGTCAGAACTACACTTCTCACAAGTATTAGGTTCTTCCATAAAGTGAAAATAAGAAGTGAAACTCAAACTCAAAAAACAAAAAAAGTACACTTATTGGGGTTTAAAGTTCATAAAAATATCCAGTTAAAAGGCATTTTCATGGACCAACACATTGAACTTCAACTTTCACAATCAAATGGGGAAAAAAATTAAATAACTGTTTCCTATTTTGATATATTTTAAAATGCAAGTTATTAAATATAAGTTATTCCAGTCTTCAGTGTCACGTGATCCTTCAGAAATTATTCTAATATGCGGAAGAAACATGCATTGTTAGTATCAATGTTGAAAACAGTTATATATATTATAAATGCCTTTTCTATCATTTTTGATCAATTGAATGCATCCTTGCTGAATAAAAGCATTAATTTCTTGCTTTTTTTTTAATGTTACTGACCCTAAGCTTTTTGAATACTAGTGTAAATGTGCAAAAATGTCATAGTTTCACCTTAGCGAGACGTGCTCTTTTGATCAGATCATTGAGTTTCCGCAGAGCTGCGTTTTGGGGAAGACTTTGAATATCCCGGAAGAGGTCCTGCTCCTCTGCTTCAAACAGCTTCCTGTTATCTGCGATCAGAAGTGGCTGAGCCCAAAACGAGCCGATATACACTCGGACCACCTCAGGGGTGTTGATGATCTTCCCCAGTGACCACATGAGGGCACCATACACCCTCATCAGCTGCTGGGTGCTGATCTGGTCAGCTTTGTTCAGAACCACACGCATCTTGTCCTCATGGTTTTTCAGGGCCTTGATCACCTCTGAGAACTCATCAGAAATGTCCAGCTTGTGGGCGTCGAAGAGCAAGATGATTCTGTCCACTCGTTCTGCAAACCACTCAAGAACTGCGGCAAAGTCATAGCCTGCAATTGAGAGAAGTTAGAAAGATGTGCATTAGATTGGGCCCTAAATCAAAGCTCAGCAGGGCTGCATGCAACATGCTTTATTATTAGAAATGGAGGTCAGGGATAATGGATTTGATTAGTGACAGCGTCATCTGATCTCAGTGAATTCACATAATTGTAAATAGCAACTATAAAGCCATGTATTCAGAGAGAAAGAGATCTGCTGCCTGTGAAATCCCTGGGTATAGAGGAACTGAAAGGGACCCATCATCATTGTGCACCTATTTATTTTCAGTAGAGAACCTGTGGCAGTACTGGCAAGGAAATAACCAAAGAAAAAAAATATTTTTAGGAAAAGAATGAGTGATTCTTTAACCTATAAAATCATGACGTAAATTGTGGTTTTTGGACATTTATGAAAAACTATAAGCAGAAAGAAAAAAAAACAACAACAACAACTTGAGTGTAAACTCCAAAGATTTGCATCAAAGGAACTATTAACCAAAATCAGCAATAAGACCATCAGAACTATAAAAAATACACATGATGTGAATATGAGGTTAATATAAAATATTGTATTTTAAAAATTGAAAACAAGAACATTTAAATCAATTAAATGATTGTTTATTCTAAATTATTATATTTAATTCTAATACTTTAAATTAATAAAAATGTTCAAAAGAAAAAGACAAACACTATTTTAACCTACAATGATTGTAACATAAATTGTTGTTTTTGAAAGCTGCATTTACATTTTACAGGAAGACATTTATGGGAAAACTACATACATACAAAAAAAAAATAAAAAAGAAAACACACAGAGGTAAGTTAAAGGTAACCTGTTACAGCGGTCAGAACTTGAAAGAAGAAAAATTATGGTATGGATATGCGGCTTACAAAGAAATAAAATTAAAATAAAAAAATCATATAAAATTTAATTAACCACAAGTCATTAACTGGTTTATATTATTTTAAGTAGTATATATTTTAATTTAGTTCTCTAACATTTTAAATTAATAAAAATGTACAAAAAGAAAAAAAAACTTTTTTAAATGATCACTAGATAAATAGTTTTTGAAAGTTGCATTGAAAATCTACACAACCCCTTGGTTTGAAAAGGCATGATACTACTGACCCAGGAAAACATTTATGAAATTCAGAAAGAAAAACAAAAAAATTATCACAAACAAAAAAAACCTGTGGTGGTCAATGAGAGGCGCTTCTGGGAAAACTGCTAACATTTTCCGAGAAAAATCCCCCATGACCCTGTACCACACAGGAACTTTTAGTTCCACATTTTAAACTGGATGCCAGCTCATGACCCTATTTCCAGCCATTCACCGTAGACACACCTTCCCACAAGGATGACCTCCAGCTGCAAAAGTAGACGCAAGTGGCACAATGACATCATAATAGCAACCCAGAGCAACACATGGAGCACAAAGGCCGTTTGAGATGCAGTCAGACAGAAATGCTCAAATAGCCTTTCATGCTTAATCCCATATAGCCACAACTGTGGGACAGTCTGCTGTGTCTCTGCTGGGACTAGTGGTGAGGAAGCCTCAGGGTCTGTAGCATGACTGCTGTGTGTCTATGGTAAGCGGGGCACCTTGATCTCAGTATCTGGTTACTGGCTCAATGGGCCCCGGAAGGGACAAAAGGGTCACGTGACTTCTTGAGACATATTCTGTAACAATGCCACATTTCTGTTTCTTAACCGCTGTCTCTTTGTGATCTGTATCTACAGTGAGTTGACATATGGGCCAACTCAGCATTTCCTTCTGATTCTTCCTGTTGAGAATGAGAATGGGGTTCAAGCGTATTATCAGATAGTATTAGTGTGGAATAGGGTTGGGCGGTATGACAGTATCGTTACCACGGAATAAAGTGTCTATCGTTAGAGATTTTGCCATGTCGTGCATTCTCAGTTTGCAAATATATCTGCGTAACAGTACTATACTTAAAAGTTATATACACCTTTGAATGATAAGGAAACATTCATGAATGAGAAAATAAAGAGTGGGACGCACTTGATAGAGTTATTAAGTGCAATAAGCAGTGAATAAGAACTCAATTCGCTAGTGTACTATCCCACGCGCGCATGAAAGCCCCTCTCTCAGTCAGCATGTGAATTAGGGCTGATGATAAATCGCATGCGATATTTAACGCGCATCATCAGTAAAGCCGGTTCTGTAATCAGCGGTAAATCTCCATTAAGTGCGGGTTTTCACATGGAGCAGCATTTACTACACAGAGCCGTTGTTCACTGACAAGCTGCGCAAAATATGATCGTGGTTTTGCGCAGCTTGTCCGTGAACAATGGCTCTTTCGTGTTTTATTGTGCTTCAATGGTCTAATACGCGCACACAATTATCTCAAAACGCCCATTGTGTGGAGCATTCACATAAACACAGTCAGTTATGTGTTAAATAAACGTAAACAGTTGGGTGAAAACCGGATGTGTATTAGTATATTGGCTCTTTTCACTTGGTCTAAGGGACAGCAGTAGGGCTGTGCGATAATCGAAAACGCGATTGTAGACGTGCGGGGGGGCCTCGCCCTCCCCCCCCGGGGTGGGGGCTTGGGGGGACTATCTTAATCGCAAAGCCTGTGATAGGACGAATCACTCTGCCAGGCTATGCATGACTGCAGCCTGGAGTTGCATGTTTGACTAAACCAATAGAGTGAGCGCAACTCGTCCCCCAATCAGCATACTTAGCCAACGGAGTAAACACCCCCCACATTAAAAAAAACAAAAAAAAGCGGAGAAAGACAGAGTGGGATTATGGGTATACGGGTCAGATGTAGTTAGGCATAATGAAAATAAAGAAGAAAGTATGCAAACTAACCGCTTCGAAATGAAAGACAAACGAACAAAAAAGGTAAGTTTGCACAAGAGCTGCGTCACAGGCTATCACCGTCCCGTTATCGGCGTTTTCAGTACGGACAATAAAAGAGTCGTAGATGTTTTGTTAGTACGTGAATGTATTTTACACCTTTACCTCCCCACTGATTAATGTGAAATAGTTTATGATATGTTCGCTATTCCCAATTCAGAAGACCTCACACAGCCTGTGTCTGTGAATGCTTTTCATACTCGCTCCTCTCTGCCTCACGCGGCGCGAATCCCGCGTCACGGTCGAGCCGTTCACGCTTGCCGCACTCATGCAGCCTGTGTCGTAATGCTCGTTTATACTCGCACCGCAAGTCTTCACGAGTGCATTTGGCAGTATGGATGAGGCTTGACGCACGTGTGCAACCTGTGTCGACTCGCGCCTGGCTCGCGTTAAAAACTAATGTAAATTTAGTCAATGCTTGCTTAATTCACTTGGATGAAAAGAAACATCAGCACATTTCCACTTGTTCGTGAAAATCCCAAATATGCCAAATTGAAAAATCAGCATATTAACCATATGCTAATACTGTAATATGAATTAAGAAATACAGTCTTATTTATAAAAATAACAAATATTTCGTGGAAATCAGTAATTAAGGTAATGCGTAGTCTTAACCTATTATAAATCGGGCCTGACTGAAAAAAATAACTAGTAGAACCCCATCCAAAAACACAATAAAAAGGTAGGATTTCAGGGTTGTATAATGGGAAATGTATTGGTAAGTAAACTATAAATGGGGCTATTTGTGGATCTATGGTGGGATGTGAATCTGGCGAGCTGGCAACCCAATAGATACAACAGTAATTCCTATTGGAATAATCGCCAAACACAAAAAGGAATTTGTAAGGTTTTATGGAAATATAAGAATTCTGGGATAGTTCATTGTCTGTTTGCTAAAGTGCAAATTAAAATCGCAACTCAACCGAGATTTTATATTTTCCCCCACATCGCACAGCCCTAGACAGCCAGTAATGGCCAGCTGCTGTTCTGTCAGTATTAATATAATCTATCACTGCACTGACTGAATATCATTTTGGATCTTAATAAGTACGTTGATTGATACAGTGAGAGCGGGGCAATGTTATCATACACTTTTATTCAATTCTGCTACCTATTTCTACGACACGTTAAATCATACTGTGCTGAATAATTACAAGTTTATGTCATATGTATTGGTTCTCTGCGTTGATACTTTGCTTTTTTTTTTTAATAATGAGATATAATATGTATCGTGAATAACATTCTCATATCCGGAAGTAATGATTTTGGTCATAACCACCCAAACCCCCTTTTGTGGAATAATGGACCAAATCAACAAAAACCCCATGGAAAACCTAGAGTCGACGATGATTAAAAACAGCTCTCCCACCACAAAAATCTGTTTCGTGGTATAAACTGGTGGAACGGGAATCAAGTGGTCAGGATTATATTGGCACAAATAGTTTTAGCGCTACAAAAATTAACCTTCGGCCAGGGTTTGATGCTGTTAGATGGGGGATTTGAGAACGTGACAAAACTTGCCCGAGCAGCTCGACATCCGGTCGTTGGTTACATCTTCATTTATATGAAGTACCGCATAATGACTATATTTAGTGGAGAAGAAGTTATTCAAATTTCGATGGATAAGAAAATCCACTTAAATTTTACACAAAAAGATGAGAGGATGTTCACAATAAAGGTCAGACTCCAAAGATTGCATGGGAGAATGAAACTTAAGTATTACACCTAAAACAACTGAAGAAAGTTTTCTACCAGAAAGTACAAATAGAAACTAAAGGCCAATCCATTTCTACCCCGTCTCCCCCTTCACATACCCCTGGTTTGTGCATCATGTGAAGTGTAGGGGTAGAGGGGAAAGGGCCAATAGCCCTTCAAATTTTAAGGAAAATATAATTTGTTTATACTACAATCTTGTTGGATTTACGACGAAATTAGTCATATAAATTTTTTGTCAAGAGACGTGACAAAGAAGTGACAAAGAAAGATAGTACTCCATACATTCTGATAAAAGGCAAAAGTCTTGGGTAGAAAGGAAGTCATTGCTCAATTAAAAATGTCAGGAGATAAAACAAGTAACATCTCTTCAAAAATGATGGTATGAGGGTGTATAGAAAGCTTTAGAACAAAACAAAAAGAAAACAATATGAAGATGGAAGATATTTAACATTTGTATAGAATTTTATATTATATCATGTATTT